>JAECUM010005290.1:0-128085 GCA_016617855.1 Megalonaias nervosa
CGCCCATGGCAATATAGTCACTAAAATGAAGTCGTCCGTCTTTTAAACGTCACACAACCTTCACTGCATAATGTGACCTTCATGATACGATTTATGTATCGGCATTCTGCTAAAACAGAAAACATCAAAGAATGTTATTCGACTGTCGTATTTTCAATTGAATGAACTGAACCTGTAGTGTTACATATTTTAAATATTACAGAATTTAATCCTTGCGACCATGAAGTTGTTTGTGTGAATGTATGATTTGGATTTTTTTTAACGTAGCTTTAACAATTTTGTCAGCCATATCGCTACGATGTCTGCAGTGTGGCAGTTCATAGTGACGTCAAGCACTGAGGCATCATGCCGCAGACATGTAGTATGATGTCCCACCGAGTCACATTATCCTTACACCAGGCCGACCAGTCCTAACACTAACCTCCTAATGCTGAGCGTCAAGCGAGGCAGCTGTTAGTACCATTTTTAGAAGCCTTTGGTGTGACTCGGCCGGGGATCCCTCATCCGAGGACACTCTAACCACTAGGCCACCGGAGCGGTACCATGGAGTTGTTAATTACACCATGTATTATTGAGCCGACCAGATCTGATACTCAGCGAGGGCATGGTCCTAATCAGTACATTTATGGTAATCGCTACGTCTAGGGTTTAACTTCAATAACAAGACAAGGTAAATCCAAAAAGCATTACCGTTTCCAAAATATACAATTATTTAAATTAAATATGAAATCAAACAAAGTGAAAGAATTAAAAATAACTGCGAATTTCCAGAATGCAATCCTAATAATCCTAATAATGTACAATCAATTTCTTACTAATCCGGAAATTGTTTAAAGGTATTCCAAACGTAGCTTCAATAGTATTTATGTGTTGCCATGATAACACCACTGAATTTAACAGAATTTTTAATCCAAATGCTTTTACTCCAATGAAATTTCATGAACGTAAGATATCACTGAGGTCCTGCAAAGTTTCACATAATCCAGTTGCATAAATTAAACATTCAAGTTCTTGAATGTAATCACATAATGCTAAATATCCAACGAACGTGTAATTGTAAATAACTATTTTTTCTGTCAACGACTCTTACGAACTGAAGAATGGAATACGTGGTGCGTAGGGTCATTATATATTGTCCATTTGCGTTTCGTATTTCTCGAACAATTAAATCTTACTGTTTCAACATAAACAGTCGTAAACAAAAACAGTCCTATCCTGAACTTAAAAATCCTGTTGAACCAATCAAATGATCGAGCGCGCGTTATAGTTTTTATACAGGGCAAGTGTACTATGAATTTCACGCTTGTTTACGTAACACACATTCATACCCAACATGTACATTTACTGTAGTACAAACAATTGAAAGGATTTAAAATATAACTCCATAGTCTCAACGACTCAAATAAGAATTATATAATAAATTCAAAAGATAATACATAATTCCATAACAGTAATAGAAAACAATTATGTGAGATTGCTATAACAGGCGCTGAAATATTCGGCCTCAACCGGGTCTCGAAACCAGAACTTTCGCTTACAGGCAGATTTGGCTTTGAGGGTCCAGGGGCATATAAGGGGGGAGGGCGTTACAGACCTACAGATGTAGCTTGAAAGCAATCCTTAAACTATTACAGCTGTGTTGGAAGGTTTAGACCTATTTTTGGTTTATTTAAACATGTATTTACCCACGGCAATTGGAGGGAAAGGACGGGACAACTGCTCCTGCCCCCACAAATCCCTTAATCCGGCAATGCTTAAAGGGCTAGTGCTCTACCAGCGAGAGCGAGCTATTATAGCAACGGTACACAACCCCCGGCCCGCGGGCCGGATTCGTCCCACGAACGTGTTCTGTCCGGCCCTCAGGGCAAATTAAAAAAACACAGAAATTTGGCCCGTGAACAGTAATTATATTAAAGAAATTAGTGTTTGCGGCCCTCGAGTGGTCTTAGAAAATGCAATCTGGCCCTTGCCCGAAAAAGTTGTGCACCCCTGTATTATAGAGATGACGGTAGAATTGACTATCGAATTATAGCAATATTTTGTACCCGACAGCATTACCAAAGTCAGATTTGTTCAAAACCACGAGTATTTATATCAATATAACAAGATGCTAACTCCGGTGGATGTACCTTTTCTTGATTTTATAAAACTTGAAGGTATAGTAACACCGCAAAATACTCAATACATAACCGTCATCATTATTAACAGCTGCAGATTGGAGCTTTTTACGGAAACGGTTAGCATAAAACGATACAATAGAAGCGTTTTAGGATGTGGAATGAATTATTGCGTAATAAGGCACTTGGACCCCATATCCTGGCATAATATAGCAATTAATGTTTAAAGTCCCGCTAAAACCAAAATTTCATTCAATGCCAGTCTGAATGGTCACGTGATCATGAATTGTTCTTGTTTTGTCCTGTTGTATGGATGAGATTAAACACTTATAATTTTGTTTGAAACAGACGTCCTCCCCCCCCCCCAGTTTAAACTGATCACGATTGAACAGGATAATTATGCCTAAAAAGAACAACTGAAATTTGTTGACTTAATCTTTCAAATTTTGTCAAGCGCGTGGAACCCGGCAAAGAAACTAACTAATAACTCCATCTGATATCCCAACAACCTCCAATGGAAAGCAGTCGTGCGGTCCGCGTGGTCCACTTTTTGCAGACGGGTGAATACTAAACGATACCACACACTATTAACGAATAGTACAGACTGACTGAATAAGTGACAACTGTTTCTCAACTAGCGTCTGCTCTAAGCATGATAAGGTTATGACAAGATTATTATTAATTACAGCGAAAAACTACACGTGTACAATAACTCGGATAAAGAAGTATCTTAAAAGAGCCGTACCCTCTAAATTCAATTGCTGGACGAGATATATATATATATATATATATATATATATATATATATATATATATCGATCGAATAAGTATCGCTTAATTTTGCCCTTGTAGAATAAGCGTTTGTGTGTTGCAATGAATTCTACATTTAATTCAGTACATAATGAAAACTTTCCTCTAAAACTTTCTTCCAAACATACGGTCATCTTTAAGTCTTCATAAGATAGAGACACGATTAATTTTTGTTTGGAGTGCAACATTTCTGGAAATCGCAATTTAAATTTGAGTATTCGGAATAAATTTCAACTTCTGACTTATTCTCTGTGTTATTTATATTTTCACAATAAATATAAATAACATAACCAGCATTTCTGATGCTTGATCAGACTGTATTATGTTGCATAGACTTCTTACCGTTTGACCGAGAAAAGTTTGTGTTAAACGTTCTTTAATGTCAGACACATAGTAGTTAGCGAAAGAATCAGAAACAATCGTAACTGACTTCTGAACTATCTATCTCTCTATATATCGATCTATTGATCTGTCTATCGGATATATTGGTTTTACTGTGATCGGACCCTGAGGCTTATTTTTAAACATTGTTTATATGAATCACTGATCCAATCTCCTTGTAACTGAGTCAAGAAGAAAACGCAACTTGCCGATCTTACGAAGTGATCTTAATTTAGACTGAGAAATTCTTTAAGTGAAACTGGTATTGTCTGGTAACGTGAAGAGTGGAGATTTAGGATCTGCTGGCACTTATTAACACATTCTCTTAAAATCCGAAAATGGATACAAAAGTTTGAAATCTTGATATTCTTTCACCACACTGAATTGCTTTGTATGCTTAAGACGTAGTTTTAATAGCTGCAGAACAAATTAATATTGTTTCGTACAGGTACTTTATCTGAATTACATTCAGAAGTATTATTTGGAACAAAGTTAGATTTTCTCGCAAGTGAGAAAGTGACAATGACAAAACAAAACCCAAAAGGTAGAATCGACAGAATCTAATAAATTCAAATTTTTATACCTTTTAATTAGCAGTTCTGGTGTCAGGATATAATCTAATAATTTTAGACATAAAATTTAATTTAAACATATAATATGATCATAATTGAAGCCTAATAAAAAGTGAATTCTTTTGATTCCACTTTTTAGAGGAAACAAGCTGGAAATATCTACTGAAAAACTGCATAAAGGCACAAAAGTTGGGGCGAGGTAGGAATCAATTTAAAGAAAATAATTACAGAATTAAATCTGAATTTTTAGATTTTTTTTCTTGTACCATCAGCATGTGCTGATTTAGCAGACAACAACATGTCTGACTTTATTTCCTGAAACTGTTGGTCTAAAAGAAATATTTTATGACTTTAAATATTATTCTGTTTTAAAAATGTGACCAGTCTACGATGCATTGTTCGTAATGACTGATGGAATAAAAGATTGTTATGAGGCGCCGTAGCGGACAAAAGCTGGTCCAATCAGAACGTTGCCGTTGAAATTTTTATGTCATATGTGCAGAATTCCAATTTCACGTGTTGTATCAAAAATGCTTGTCCGTAAATTTCCATTTTCTAGGTCGAGATTTTAGATTGTATCTGTTGAATTAAACAGTAGTGGTTGAAAGTTATATTTTCTATGTCGACGTTTTAGATTGTGTCGTTTGAATTACACGGCGGTGGTTGAAATTGCAATGTTATACGTCGAGAATTCCTAATTTACGTATTGGTTCAAAGAGTTTATGTTCAAAGTTCTATTTCATATGTTGAGTATTTAGATTTCGTCTGTTGAATTACACAGCGCTGGTTGAAAATTCGATGTCCAATGTCGAGTTTTTAGATTGTATCTTCTGAATTACACGGCGGTTGTTGAAATTTTAAGGTCATATGTCGAGAGCTTAAATTTAACATATTGAATCACATTGATTGTGCTGAAAGTTCCATTTCGTATGTTGAGTTTTTAGATTCTATGTGTTGAATTACACATCGGTGGTTGGACATTTTATTGTGCTTGTCAGAATTGCTGTTTTTATATGTTGAAATGATGTGCTGGTGTTAATAGTAACATTGCACAATGTCCACTTTAACAATTCAAAATGATATCGAGTATTAAGATACATCATTTGTGTATTCAATAATGAGGGACCATTACATTTCATGCATTTACAGTTTGAAAATTACCATTCACAGGTCGAGAATTACTATGAATTTCTTCGCTAGAGGTCGCTCTAGTGAACGGACTGCGTTATTTTTAAACAAGGAGGCAGCTTCTCGTTGCTGTGAAATTCAAAAGAAATGAAATCTAAATACTCGCCATTTGAAATGGAATTTTCATCGCAAACAGTTACATACAACGTGTGAATTAGGGATTCTCGACATATGATATTGAAATTTCAACCACCGCTGTGTAATTCAAAATATACACTGTAAAACGTCGACTTAGGAAATAGAACTTTAAACAACGACTGTATAAAATCTAAAATCTCGATCTAGAAAATGGAACTTTAAGGACATGCAATTTGATCCAACACGTGATTTTGGATTTCTCGACATACAACATCGAAATTTCAACTGCAACTTTCTCTTTGGACCAGCTTTTGTCCGCTACGGCGCCTCATAGGATCTGTACGGTGATCCTGTATTATTTTAATCAGATTGTTTGTCTCCTTAATATTTATTTTTGGGGAGGAAGGCGGTAAAAAATGTACTAACAAAAACATTTATAGATTTATTTTCCGTCTTGTAGTCTTCACCCTTGGCTTAGTTATGAATAAGTAATGATGGATCTTTGTAAGTTGGACCTTAAATAAATAAAACAAAAACAAAATGCAGAAACACACACACACACACACACACGCAAAATCATACACACATACACAATAAATTGAGTAATTTTGAATCCAATCTAGTGACATTTATTTTACGAAAAGGAATTTTCTGGCAACGATAACTTCTATTGGTCAATCAGAAAATTGCCAATATTAAGAAGAATATTCAGTCCACACAATATTTTGTCACTGATGATTTATAGCAAATTACATATTTGTCCACTGTCATAATTGATCAGTCGATCCAGCAAATTACATTGGTCCCACAGTGACTATAGACTAGTCGATCCAGCAAATTACATTTGTTACACACTGATTATAAGAAGTTATATTTGTCCCACAGTGACTGTAGGCCAATCGATCCAGCAATATTTGAGACAGCAAGTCGTGTTCTCCCTCCATGCTTTCCTCATCGTCAGATTCTTCAGCAGGCGAATCCTAAGTGGTACCTTAACGCTCTTTCTCCTTTCTATTGGCCTGATTCGTAGCTCTGAGCGTGTGGAACCTGACATATCAGTATCTTCAGAATCATTTTCATTTTCATTATCCTCTGTACAGTCAGTTCCCTTTTCATAATCATCCCACATTGGCTCTTGTTTTACAGTGACCTTTGTACATGTCACACTTGTACTTGTATCCATGTTTTCGATGTAACTACCCACTGTTGTAGGGTTAGCTAGACTGGTATAATCATTGTCCTCATAACGGCCAACTTCTATCTTTAAATCTTGAATGGTAGGATATATACAAGACTGATCCTGATAAAGGTCACTATCAATTGCATCAAATGGCTCGTTACAAAGGCCCATATTTGTACTATCTTTACCGTCCAACCGCTGAATAATTAAAACTGTTTCATTCATATTAATATCTGCTCTTTCTATACAGGAATGCTTGTAAGGAAACTGGAGTTTGTATTTTTGCTGCGATGTCTGATTGTAATAGTTAATGTCTTCCTGATTACTTGTGAGTTCAAGGAAATAGTAGGAACTATTAAAGTTATTTCCGAGTTCTTCCAGAATTTGGTTCTGAAATACACTCCTGGTGACAACATTTTGATCTTCGCCAAATGTCTCACTTTCGATTTGATGCATATACTCTTCCATATTTGTTCCAAGACCGTTGTTTGCCATCTCCATCCATTGTATTGATTCATTACCATACTTGCCGTCAAAAAGGGAAGCTTTGGCAAGGTTTTCATTTTCTATGAACACTATTTTGTCATTGGTAGCAGTTAAAGAATGCTTTTCATTCATGTTGTACCTTACTTGTGGATTCTTAACGTTACCGGACTGATTATTTTCCTTGCAATTCCGTTTCCCCTTAACTCGAACATCCACTTTGTTAAGAAACTCACATGATTTCCTTTTCCTCTTTCTTTCATTTATATCCGTTTCTGTTTCGTCTCCATGCATATATCTGACATCTTTATCAGAGGTTTTCACATGTTTTCTCCTCTTCAGTCTGCCATTTTCCTCCTTGGAAAACTCCACAATCTTTCTTTTCTTCCCGAATCCGTCATTTTCCTCGTGAGAAAATTCAAGCTCACGCATTCTTTTTGCCTGTAGTCTGGTTCCGTAGCTGTGATTTACATTCTTTCTTGCTCCATCGGAAGTTTTTTGTCTATCCATTTTCATGTCCGATTTGCCTCTAGACTCATTCTGCTGGTTGCATCTCATCCTCTTCCGGCAGGTTCCTTTACCTTCTCTAGGAGAAAAGGCTTCCAGTTTCCTCTTCTTTCTCTCATACCTAAAAGATAAGGAGGTACGCGTGGATGAAGTAGAGTTACAGAATAAGTCATTTATGATAAAAAATTATAATTTCGTTCAAAATATTAGCAAATGTGTTATTTATTTTGCATGAAAATGAAGCACAAGTTATTAAACATATAATAACAGGACGTTAGATAAGAGCAATATTATCTGCATAGGATCACCAAAAATGGCGGATACTTTTCTACAATCATAATACATGTACTAAAACTTCTTTCACCACTCCGGTGGCCTAAGTGGTTAGAGCGTCCGCATCGGATGCGGGAGGTAACGGGTTAGAACCCCGGCGAGTCATACCAAAGACGTATCAAAATTTTACTAGCAGCTGCCTCTCTTGGCGCTCAGCATTAATAGATTAGTATTAGGATTGGTCGGCATGATGTCAAGATAGTGTGGCTAGACATCATTATACACTGATGCACTGCAGACACCGTTGCGATATGACTGTAATTGTTAAAAATACGTTAAAAGTCTAAATCACACACACACACACACACCTTCCATCAAACGATGCTCCTGCTGATGTATTTCGACATGAAGAAAGAGCATGTATTTGTTGAGCGTGACAGTTGATACCTACAACTGTAAGATCCTTTCCGAACGTCTCATAGGCCTGTGCGATTCCTCGTTATTCATGGTGGCAAAGGCAAAACACTTTCTTTATCCTGCTGCTAGCGCTAAGCTATAGTGCTGGCGAAATGTAGTTACTATGACTGTTACGTGATATAATAAAATGACGTAACGCTAGCTACTCCTTTTGTGCTTACGTCAGCCCTTCATAACGTCATCATGCACATGATTATGCATCCTTTAATGAGATATCGAAACATTTCAATATTCGAATTGCTTGATGACTAAGAGGATTAATGAATTCAGTTAAATTCTACAAAACACTCTATCAAAGTTATGCTGGCTGCCATGTATAGCCTATGTTGCGCTGAGAAATGGCACTAAACCCAAAACAACATCAACAACGAACCCAAAAGGGTTAATTCAAAATCAATTAATCCACTGTACATGTAGTTAAGAAGTTGAGGTTGCTTGTCTGTAACATCGGTGACCACAATGATTTGAACAGATGAATACTGTAGTGTGAAGACACCTGTGCATGTGTTCCATTTACATTTATAAGGATGGTTTCAAACTAGTTTTGAAATATTTCTGACACGGTAATTTTCTAGTGAGGTTTAAGAAAGAACAAAATTAAATTGCTTGTTGTAGCTTTTGCCGATTTGTACTTACATTTTTGTAATCTAGGTAATCCTGTCACTTAAAATTACGTACAGTTTGTAGTTCTAGCTGGGGTCATTGGAAGCCATATGTCCAAAATGGTGTATTGACCAAAAAGGACACAAAACGTTAATTGTAAGATAGACAATAAATAAATAAATGGCCCCTTTACTTATCTTCCTCCTCTTATCTTTACATGATCAGGTCTGAAGTTTGTAATTGGCACTTTGTAGCCAGGTATATGGATATCTCATAGCCAATATTGTTGTGGCATGCCATGAAACATACATACATACATACATACATACATACATACTGTAAAACACGACGGTCAGGATCGACTTTGAGCAGACTCAGATGACGGTTGCATGTTTGTGGGTCCCCAACTTCTGGTCATAAGAAAAGTGACAACGAAAACAGAAAATGTCGACACAAAAATAAATTTATTATGGCGGCTATTATTTCCTAATGCATATAGATATGACTGAGTTCTGTAAATAACTATATTTAGCAAAATTGAAAATAACATAATGTAGGTGTACAGAAAATTACAAAGGAATAATCTAACGATTTGTTAAGTAGGGATATTCTAATCCAAGTATTGTAAAGCTGAAATTAATGAGGTTATATCTATTACATGACTTCAAAATAGAATGTGTTTTTTACTGAGAAAGTAATATGCCTTTATGTTCTGCACTATAAATAACATATAAGGTGCATCACCGAGGCACTGGCAATGAGCGTTGCAGAAGGTGCGAGCAGGAAATACACAAGTGAAGGTACACTTAAAGCTTACCACACGAAAGTACACCGTATATTGTTGCCATAGACAGAATGTGCTCAAGATGCATGATACTACACGAAGGTGTAATCAATGCGGGTAACTATACACAGATAACTATACCACGTTCTTACAGTACCACATTGTGCACATGTCACAAGCCTCCGAAGGTTCAAGTATTAGTCTAAATGGGTGAAGGTGTTACCCAGAAGGTGTGCACGCCTAACATAACCTCTACGTCCAAAAAATGATACTTTAGTTGTAGACACATTGAATGTATATTTTATTGTTAGATGTAAGATATTTAAACAGGCTCTGAAATAATAGAAGTCTTCAAATGAATGACTCCAAATCATAAAAATGTCTCTTGGAATCGTAGAGGTCGTGAAAATATGAAAGTAATGATATCACTACTCTGGTTCATGTTAAAAACACGAATATTCATAAGTATGTTAAGATTATTCGTGTCATCCGAAATCATGTAAAGACCGAATGCCATATAGTCAAGCGAAAAGATATGGAAGAATTAGTTCAGATGACACTGTTTTTAAATCATCTTTGACAGAGTTAAGTCAACATTTTTTAAACAGAAATTATCCAACTGACATCATTAATACTAATTTCCAAAGACTATCTTCCCTTACACAATTTGACTCACTACAATGTAAAATCAGAGACAAAGATATCATTCATTTTGTTATTGAATATAATCCAAGTGTACCTAATATAGGTAAGATTATCAGCAAATATTGGGATTTGTTACTATTATCATGTAAGTGTTAAATCGTTACACAAAAGCAAACGCACACTTGGTTATAAAAGGAACAAGAATCTTAAAGATTTCCTAATTAATTCTATACTGGAAAAAACATCATTTAAAAAGGGTTCATCAACTAAATGTAATAGACCTAGATGTTCGCACTGTTATTTCATTAATGGAAATACTTCTTTCCGTAGTAACAAAACGAAAGAATCATTTAGGATGCATTATGATACTAATTGCGCAAAATCAAATGTTATTTATTTGATCATGTGTAAAAATTGTGCCATACAATATATTGGACAAACCAGTCAACAAATATCTAAACGCATGAACCAACATAGATCAGACATAAAAAATTATATTGCTCAATCTTTTTCATCTCATGTCGCCACACACTTTAATGGCAGTTCCCATACTTTGCAAGATTTTTTCATTTCAGCCTATTGATATAGTTAATTCTGTGATGGAATGTTTGTTAAAAGAAATATTGGATTCACCGTCTTAATAAATTATATACGAAAGGTCAGGGCGGGCCTTAGGCCGATTGGACCGATTTGGCCCAGTCGGGCCCCGCTCTCACAGGGGCCCCGCGCGTTAGTAATTTAAAAAAATATATCTATAGAAAGAAAGTAATTTTAAAGCGATGGAAGAACAGTTTAAGTTCAATATCATATTAAACTTGTTTAAAAATTTGCTTCCAAATGCAGTGCTCACAAGGTGCCCCGCACGGAAACCCAGTGGGCCCCGCCAAAATCAACCAAATCGGTCTCCGCATTTGCTAAGGCCGTTACTGCAAAAGGTCTATATTCAAAAATTCTGTATGACATTCATTAATAAATAAATTCAAAATTTCGCATTTTCTTGTGTTCAGTTGTTCTTGTTTCTAATGAGAATTATATGTTGATTCCACTGTAACCCAATTAAAATTATCTGCATAATATTGAGAGTAATATAAATAAATAAGCATTCTATAAAATAAATAATTATACTATATTGTACATTTATTTCATGATATATCATTTTAAAATATATTTTTAAAAAATATTTTTATGATATCAGTTTTATCACTTTTTAATTATTTTAAGTTTATTTTATAAATTAGAATAATATTGAATTATTATTAAATAATTGTAAAGAGTACATATTCAAATTTCACTCTTTAAATTAACTTAGTTTAAAGAACATAACACATTTTGCATTTACTAATTTTCTACTGACAGATAAATTGAAAGAATTAAAACATTTGAAATTTAAAATATAATGTACAATCTTCAATATTTTATCAAGTCAAAATATATTATAAATAATATAACTAGTACGTATATACTCCCGAAGGTGCATACACTATGAACCTAGGCGCTAGCCTATCAGATAAATAGAGCAAGTTTCGAAGATGCATATACAACCGCATAGAGGGTTCAGTGTATCAGTCACAACATTTCCTGGAGATAGCCATACCACTGTTTAAAATATTATTTCCAAATTATCGTACCATCTCAGGATTATGCATCCTCAATACAAGAACTTTCTGAGCCATGGTGGGATTTCAGAAGGTGCCAATAAAAATCGAAACGGAAATGTCCAGCTGAACGCTATGAAATCAGAGTGAATCTGCCGCGCTAGGCACTGTTGCGCACGGCATTTATAATCACCATCCTTGCCACAGTCGGTATCAACCAATCAGAACGCTCGCTACACCACAGGCGAAAGTAATCTAATACGGCAACATCAAACCAACGGGAGGACAGTGGATACTACATAACAACATCGACTTAATCATTTCACAGAATTCATCTTGAATGTAGAATGAATGAAGATTAAACAATACCTGTATGTTCAGGTTAAATTGTACACAAAGAATCAGCTACCCTCCCACCCCACAATTCATTGTGCAATCAGCGAAACTTGTGAAGAAATCTATTTTAGTAACAATACATACATACATACATACATACATACATACATACATACATACATACATACATACGTACATACATACATACATACATAGACCGTTCCGTTGGCCTTAGTGGTTAGAGCGTCCGCCTCGGATGCGGCAGGTCGCGGATTCGAACCCCGTCCGAGTCATATCAAGACTTATAAAAATGGTACAAATAGCTACCTCGCTTGGCGCATAGAATTAAGAGGTTAGTGTTAGGATTGGTCGGCTTGGTGTCAGGATAATGTGACTGGATTAGACATGATGCTACGTGTCTGTGGCATGACGCCCCAGTGCTAGACATCCATATAAGCTGCTACATTGCAGACATCGTAGCGATATGACCGAATAAAATTGTTAAAGCTACGTTAAAAATCCAAATCACACACACACATACGTGCGTACTGTGATAGGGCATAAAAAACAGAATGCAGAAAACAAATAACGTCCTTTTCTATGATATCTGGGTGGATGTACAATAACGTGTAGAACAACTCAGAAATGTTGGTTTTGTGATAAATCATTGTTCATAAATCTGCTATTATCAATGTCAACTTCATTGTCCACCCCATGAAGCCAGATTTTACTTGATGAAAGGACCGCTTCGGTGGCCTAGGTGGTTAGAGTGTCGTCCTCGGAAGCCCGGGGGGGGGGGCAAACACCGACCGAATCGTGCCAAAGACTTATACAAATAGTACTAGCTACTGCCTTGCTTGGCGCTCAGAATTAAGATGTTAGTGTTAGGACTGGTCAACATGGGCCAGGATAATGTGACTTGGTGGGTCATGATGCCACAGTTGCTGGACATCACTCTGAACTGCCTCACTGCAGACACCGTAGCGATATGACTCAAATTGTTAAAGTTACGTTAAAAATCCCAACACACACACACACACACACACACACACACACACACACACACACACACTTGATAAAAGCCACAGGCTTTGAATAACCCAGGAGCAACAGACAGAAACCGAAACATAGCTTATCCACTTATAATTACCTTGATTAGGTACTTCAACCGAGGCCTCACATGAAGACCATGCAGCATGCAATCCACTAATATCCTATATTCGTTAATATGCCAACTGCACACTTACTCTCTCTCCTACCATAACCATTACTATGGAAAATCTACATTGAGAAAACATTGATTCATAATTCCACGTGCACTGGTCTGAAAGGGGCCTCAGTGTAGGCCAGGATGTATATAGTATGGAAAAATCATCAAGTTATGAACTAAATACTTAACCTTTGTTAGCAAAGCATAAAATATAAGTTACAATGCCCTCTTTAGTTGTAGGTGTAGCACTAACAGAGATGCACCAAAATTATCATCTTTTGTGATTCAAACAGAAAACAGCATCCGATGAATGAAGTTTCAACAAAGTCGATGAAGAATGATATATATAGATCATAGAGACCTCTTTTAGCTATAAGGGTGTAGTACTTATAAGAATGCAATTGTCATGATTCCCAATGTAACAGAATCTATATAGTGTGCACCTCACCCCACAAGATAAACACAAAATCTTAACCAAGAATGCACACAATGAACATGTACATAAATAGACCCTTCTCAAAGGGTAGTGCTGCGAATCCACTTCAAACTGTTGCCCATAACCTGGGAAGAAAGAATGTTCGAGATGCCGCGAGGTTGTACATATGTATATGCTTTTATAGATGCAGACACCTATGCTGGGGGTAGTTCAACAATTCTGCTCTCTTTTGTAAAGGTAAGATAATATCCGATGAACAAAACTTTATCCAAAATGCCTCCCCATTCTTGAGCCAAAGACAGGAGTGGCACTGAGAACAGTGGAGTATGTAATTACGTTCTAAATATGAAGAGAATCAAGTAAGGGGTTACCAAGCTACTAAGTGCTACAAATTTGTTTTAAAACTAGAAACATTAACCAAAATGTGTTCCCACTATAATTTCCGACGCCATGACACCACTCAAGAATGGAACCCATGAGATGTATTGAGAGAATGGGTGGATATGATGTATTACGTTCCATTATATGAAATGAATTGGTAAATGGGTTATGGAAAAACAAACAAGAGTACAGTCAACGGTACATTAATGGTAGACGTCTTAATTTTCATGGGTGCGGCCTGGAATTTTGTGGGGAAAACAGTTCGGCTCTCAAATAGCTTGAAAAATATTCTTGCTTTGATTTATAGCAAATAAAAAGTCACATTATATCTATTTGATTAGTTGCAAAAACGTAATTATTTTGAAGTTAAAAAATAAAATATTTTGGCTGTAAAGAATATCCCAGCACTCCCTCCTCCACACAATGAATCGGTCGGCCCTTATATTCCATTCCTGTGTCTAATAACCTAATTGAGGTAACTAACCAATGAATTTTAATGACCTAGACCTTGACCGAGGTATGCCATTCCGAACTAAACTGAATATGCAGAAACCATTATTTTCCTATTACACTAACCTTGACCTTTGACCCTTAGACCTAAGAATATATTAATTTCTCTATTACTTTAAGTTCAAGCAATCCGCAAAGTTTGGCCAAGGAACTGCTTGAACAAAAGTTTATTCCCAAAACCCATTTTTCCTTGAGCCACAAATACCAGATGACCATCAGACACAGGAATGTACATATAAGCAATCCTGACCACAAATCAACAGGTCTCATACGTTAAGTCAAATTCCTCTACACACATTGGTCAAGGTTCATGCTAATAAAGTCGCTATGAAAAAGCCACGTTTCTTCTTTTTGTTTCAATGACCTTGAGCTTTGACATTTGCACCCCAAAATCAATCGATTTCTTTCCTACCCAAAATGATTTTGCAAAAACCATGTTTCTTCTTTTAATCAGTTTCGTTTACTTCTAACCACCATATCAAAATGTTTCTTTCGTGGCCAATATGTAAGTCTTCAACATACTTTAGTGTTGGTGCATGGTTGAGAAGTGACATTTTTGTGCAGAAACCATTCTCTTCTTGCAACTGCAATGATCTTGACTTTAAGCTTTTTTAAATCCTGAAATCAACATGCTTCCTCCTTGCCCCAAGAACAAGCCATTCACAAAGACTGGAAATAATGTTGCTGTGCAGAAACCATTTTTCGCCTTTCAGTCATTGTGATCCTGAACTGTGACTTTTTTACCACAAAATTAAAATGCTTTTTCTTAACCCAAGTACAAGCCATTCACAACGTTTGGTCTGGGTCTGTGATATAGAACTATTGTTATTGCGTGGAAACCATTTTTTAAATTTTGGTCAGTGACCTTGATATTTGACATTTTGACCTCAAATCAATAATTCTTTTGTCAAAACAAAAACTTACATGTAAAGCTGTGTGAAGGTAGGTGATGTTAAACTTAAGTTATATTGCAGAAAAGGCAAAATAACAGATAGATGAACAGAGTGGGTCATAGAAAAATATGGTCTGTGAAAGGCAGGTGTATAATGATGAAAGAAACTTTAGCTAAAATAAATGACACTGTGGCCTATATTTCCTTGTTGGATGATGCAAGAAACACTCAGATCAAGTTCCATGGACATACTAAGCCTTCAGCTGGAGATATGCCTGAAAGACAAAATTCCTACACTTGGGTTGATCTTTAATAAATAAACCATTTGTTTTAAAAACTTGGTAAAAGGAGCCTACTTACTCGTGTAATTCTTCTGAAATGCTGCAAGGAACATTTTGCAGACACATATGAGGTTTCTCAGTGAAAACCCCATATCGTCATTACGACCATCTCTTTCAAAGTAGCTATGAGAAGATCTTCAATAAGGTTTCCATGACAGCCATACTGTATGTCTTATGGGTACCATTCTCAATAGGGTTACCATGACAACCATAGTGTCTGTCTGACGGGTACCATTTGCAATAGAGCTACCGTGACAGTCATATGGTATGCCTGATGGGCACCATTTGTAATATAGCTACCACATGTTGCATGTCTAATGGGCACCATTTTTAATATAGCTATAACGACAGGCATATTGTATGTTTGACGAGCAACGTTTTCAGTATAGGTACGATGATAGACATATGGTATGTCTGATGGTAGATGCTTTACAGTAATCAATGTTACTGTTTTGCAGTAATCAATGTTATGCAGTGGCTGTTTTGCAGTAATCCGTGTTATGTAATGGCTGTTTTGCAGTAGTCCGTGTTAAGTAGGGGCTGTTTTGCAGTCACTACGTTGTAACAATTTTAACTCTATATTATTCTGTTCATCCCATACGTACTGTTTTCTTCATGATGCAAAGTACTGAATAGGAATACTTGAATCTTTCAATATCCACTTTCGGGTACAACATCCGGTGGGTGGTCGTTTCGGTGGATTGAGCAAGAAATGATTTTATTTTTTGGCGGGGATGGGTGGTAGATAATTAGAAGAAGGGTTTTTGGGACGAAGTCCCTGAAGTTCCTGCATTTTAAGCGTTTTCAGGGCATACGTTTAACCATCTGCTGTACATAAAACTTAGTTCCGGTGGTTTCGCGCTCATTTCTAGGAGGAAGGTAATGCACCCGCTTGACCACACCCTCATATAGGAACAGCCCCAGACATAAATACATTGGCTATAACATAATCCTTGTGAAAATTCATTACCACACAATGTAAATGTACTATACCAATTTAAAATACAGCTAATTACGTGGTTTTAGTTGATCGTATACTCGTCTTTTCCAATTACATTATTAAACCTCCCCATCCTACAGAAACGGGTAACCCACAATCTGTTACACGTATTTGTATGAAACATTTAAAAAGCCACAGTATCTGATATTTTTCAACATGCAGCCCCTTCCTTGAGATCTAGAGGAAACTAACAACAATGCACCCCTGTTGCAGATGTCTACCATATGACCAAGACGACTATCATGCTTCGGGAATTTCCACTGCGTGGCTTACTAAGAGATGTGGTAAGGGGCGACTTAGAATGAATTCTGATAAGGGACGAACGGATGGAAAGCGTTATAATATTCCTACGTATGACGCTAATGAGAGAAGATAAAAATTAAATTTCTCAATTCTGCAGTATTTTCCGTCTTAATTAGAAGACAATGTATAACGTCTTAAATTACACTTACAAATATGGTTGACGAGACACGAATCAAAGACACGGTAATAAAGGGTGAAATTTGAGGGAAATATGTTAAGGTGCAAATTTTTATAATGTCAGAATCAGTGTAGGAGCCGACTCTTGCTGTGCACCTCAATGATCCCAGGCTCAATCCCCAGTGCCACCATACGCGGTTGCCCATCCAAGGTCGCTGATATCCTCCTGATGGTTCGCCGACCTCCTCCACATAAAATAATGTGATAAAATTTTATTTTATTTTCTGAATATCCGATTTATTCTTGTATAAACTAGGATCTGTATACTATTCATGAATTATTATCGGCAAATTGTTTGTTTCCTTGATAGTTATTTTTTAGGAAGAGAAGCGGTAAAGATTTGAATAACAACTAAACAATTTATAGATTTATTTAGTCTTGTTCAGTCTTCACCCTTGGCTAAGTCAGGAACAAGTAAATGATGGAGCATTATAAGTCGGACCTTACACAAACAAACAACAAATGCAAGAAAACACACCCACACACGCAAACACACACAAATACACACAATAAATTGAGTAATTCTTAATTTAATCGCGTGACAAGTACTACAAAATTATATTTTACGAAAAGGAATTTTCTGGCAATGATAGGTTCTATTCATCAATTAGAGAATTGCCAATATTACAAAGCATATTCAGTCCACACAATATCTTGTCGCTGATGATTTATAGCAAATTACATATTTGTCTACCGTGATAATAGACCAGTCGATCCAGAAAATTACATTGGTCCCACAGTGACTATAGACTAGTCGATCCAGCAAATTACATTTGTCCCACACTGACTATAGCAAATTATATTCGTCTCACGGTGACTTTAGGCCAATCGATCCAGCAATATTTGAGACAGCAAGTCGTGCTCTCCTTTCATGCTTTCCTCATCGTCAGAGTCTGCAGCTGGCGAATCCTAAGCGGTACCAGGACCCTCTTTCTCCTTTCTATTGGCCTGATCCGTAGCTCTGAGCGTGTTGAACTTGGCATGTCAGTATCTTCAGAATCATTTTCATTTTCATTATCCTCGGTACAGTCAGTTCCCTTTTCATAATCATCGCACATCGGCTCTTGTTTTACAGTTACCTTTGTACACGTCACACTTGTATCCGTTCTTTCGATGTAACAACCCATCGTTGTAGAGTTAGCTAGACTGGGATAGTCATTGTCCTCATAACGGCCAACTTCTATCTTTAAATCTTTAATGGAAGGATATATACAAGACTGATCCTGATAAAGGTCACTATCAATTGCATCAAATGGCTCGTTACAAAGGCCCATATTTGTACTCTATTTACCGTCCAACCGCTGAATAATTAAAATTGTTTCATTCATACTAATATCTGTTCTTTCTATACAGGAATGCTTGTAAGGAAACTGGGGTTCGTATTTATAATGCGATTTCTGTCTGTTATTGTTAATATCTTCCTTATTACTTTTGAGCTCAAGGAAATAGTCGGAACTATTAAAGTTATTTCCGAATTCTTCCAGAATTTGGTTCTGAAATACATTCCTGGTGACAATATTTTGATCTTCGCCAAATGTCTCGCTTTCGATCTGATGCATATGCTCTTCCATATTTGTGTCCAGAACTTTGTTTGCCATGTGCATCCATTGTATTGATTCATTAGCAGACTCGTCATCAAAAAGGGAAGCTTTGGCAAGGTTTTCATTTTCTCTGAACACTATTTTGTCATTGGTAGCAGTTAAAGGCTGGTTTTCTTTCATGCTGTACCTTACTTGTGGATTCTTAACGTTACCGGACTGATTATTTTCCTTGCAAGCCCTTTCCCCTTTATTTGAACATTTACTTTGTTAAGGAACTCACATGATTTCCTTTCTCTCTTTCTTTCATTTATATCAGTTTTTGTTTCGTTTCCATGCATATATCCGATATCTTTGTCAGAGGTTTCCACATGTTTTCTCCTCCTCTTCAGTCCGCCATTTTTCTCAATGGAAAATTCGAACATCTTTCACTTCCTCCCGAATCCGTCATTATCCTCGTGAGAAAAATGACACTCACGCTTTCTTTTTGTCTTAAGTCTGGTTCCGTAGCTGTGATTTACATTCTTTCTTGCTCCATCACATGTTTCATTTCGATCCTTTTCCATCAATATTTTGCTTCTCAGCTCACTCTGCTGGTTGTATCGCATTCTCTTCTGGCAGGTTCCATTACCTTCTCCAGGAGAAAAGAATTACAGAATGAGTCGTGCATGATACAAAATTATAAACTGTATACCAGACTCTATTCTGCAAGAAACAGAGGAAAAGAACATAATATATACCCAACTTTAAATTTTTTTTTATTAAAAATTATTTCCTTCTATTCAGTACTAAAACGTTTCAACTCGTTGTGAGAAACAGTTATTTTTATATTTGATCAATTATAGTTTGTTTCAAAATGTCAGAAAATATGTTATTTGTCTTACATGAAAACGATCACAAGTTATTACACATATTATGGGGGCCCCGAGTGGCCGAGTGGTCTAAAGCGCTGTCCGTTACAGATCACTGCCATCTCACCTCTGTCTGCGTGGGTTCGAGTCTCGGATTCCGCCAATGTAGGTATGTGAGAAAGCTTGCCAGTAGCTTCTCGTGGGTCGGTGGTTCTTTCCGGGGTTTTCCCGGGTTCTTCCTCCACCAATAATACTGGCCGCCATGTATAGCCTATCGTGTGCTGAAAAATGGCGTTAAGCCCTACAACAACAACAACAACAACACATATTATGATAGGACATTACATAAGTGTATTATTATCGGAAACGGATCGCTGAAGATGGGAGATACTTTTGTATAACCATAATACATGTACTGTTACTTCCATCAGAGTTCCTTTGGCCTAAGTGGTTAGAGAGTGTGCATCGGATGCGAGAGGTCGCGGATTCGAACCCCAGCCGAGTCATACCAAAGACTTATAAAAATGGTACTAGTAGCTACCTCGCTTGGCGCTCATCATTAAGAGGTTAATGTTAGGACTGGTCGGCCTGGTGTCAGAATAATGTGGCTAGACATCGCTTTAAACTGCGACACTATCGACCGATATGACTAAAATTGCTAAAACCACGTCAAAAATCGAAATCACACACACACACACACACACACACACACACACACACACACACACACACAGATTAATTCCATCATAAAATAATGCTGATGATGTATTTCGACATAAAGTAGTATATTTTTGTAAGATCCTTTTCGAACATCTCGTAGGTTTGTGCGATTCCTCCGCATTCATGGTGGAAAAGGCAAAACACTTTCAACGAAAACTTTCCTGCCAACGCTAAGCTATAATGCTGACGAAATGTAGTTACTATGACCGTTACGTGATGCAATAAAGTGACGTAACGCTAGCAACTCCTTTTGTGTTTACGTCAGCAATTCATAACGTCATCATGTATATGACTTCGCATCCTTGAATGAGATATTTAAATATTACAATCTTCTAATTGCTTGATGACTAAGAGTAACAAAGAATTCTCTTAAATTCTACGAAAACACTCTATCCAATTTATACTGACTGTCATGTATAGCCTGTCTTGCGCTGAGAATTTAAATGAAATATAAATCTTTTATTCGCAGTTACAGTTGAATTAATCCACTATACATGTAGTTGTAAAGCTAAAGTTGCTTATTTGTAACATCGGTGACAACTGTTTTGAACAGACGAATTCTGTAGTGTGAAGACACCTGTGCATGTACTCCCATGTACATTTATAGGGCTCGTTTCAAACTATCTTTTAAATATGCTTTACATGGTCATTTTCTATTGAAAATTTAGAAACTACAAAATTAAATTGCTCGTTTAAGTTGAAGTTATTTTCCGATTTGTAAGTGCAATACTGTAATCAAGGTACTCCTATCACTTAAAATTACGTACAGTTTGCAGTTCAAGCTGGACTCATTGGAAGTCATATGGCCAAAATGGTGTATTGACCGAAGAGGACATAAAACCTTTAATTATAAGACAGACAATAAATTCAGGCTGAAGTCATCTTAACAATAAAATACTGGCCCCTTTACTCTTCCTCTTCATATCTTTACATGATCAATTCTGAACTTTGTATCTGTCACTTTGTAGCCAGGCACATGGGTCTCTCATAGCCAGTATTGTTGTGGCATGCCATGAAACATACACATATATACATACATACTGTAAAACACGTCGGTCAGGTCTACTTGGAGCAGACTCGAATGACGGTTACATGTTTGTGGGTCCCCTACTTCTGGTCATAAGAGAAATGACAACAAAAACAGAACTTGTCAACACAAAAAGAA
This sequence comes from Megalonaias nervosa, assembly GCA_016617855.1. Lineage (NCBI taxonomy): Eukaryota > Metazoa > Mollusca > Bivalvia > Unionida > Unionidae > Megalonaias > Megalonaias nervosa. Next base: position 21,554 of record JAECUM010005290.1, read on the forward strand.
GTTTATTATGGCGGCTATCAGTTGCTAAGGCATATATATATATATATATATATATATATATATATATATATATATATATATATATATATATATATATATATATATATATATATGATTGAGGTCTGTAAATAAATATATTTAAGCACAATTCAAAATAACATAATGTAGGTGTAATGAAAATGACAAAGGAATAATTGAATAATTTGTTAAGAAGGGATATTCTAGTCCAAGTATTCTAAAGCCGAAATAGATGAGGTTATATCTATTACATGACTTCAAATAGAATGTATTTTCTACTGAAAAAGTAGTATGCCTTTATGTTCTGTACCACATATAATATATAAGGTGCATGGCCGAGACACTGGCAATGAGCGTAGCAGAAGGTGCCACACGAAACTACACCATATATTGTTGCCTAAGACAGAAGGTGCTTAAGATGAACTATGCTACACAACAAAGGTGCTGTCAATCAGATAATTATACCATATATAAGGTGCATCGCCGAAGCATTGGCGATGAGCGTGGCAGAAGTTGCGAACAGGAGATACACAAATGAAGGTGCACTGAAAGCTTGCCACACATAAATACATAAATTGCATGAACCAACATAGATCAGACATTTAAAAAAATTATATAGATAAATCTTTTTCATCTCATGTCGCCACACACATAAATGGCAGTTCCCATACTTTGCAAGAGTTTTCATTTCATTTCAGCCTACTGATATAGTTGATTCTGAGATGGAACGTCTGTTACAACAATCATATTGGATGCACCATCTTAAAACAATATGTCCTAAAGGTCTACATCCAAAACTTCTGTATGACATTCATTAATAAATAAATCAACAAATTCGCATTTTCTTGTGTTCAGTTGTTCTTGTTTGTAACAAGAATTATATGTTTATTCCACTGTAACCTAGTTAAAATTGTGCATAATACTGACAATTATATAAATAAATATGTATTCTATAAAATAAAAAATTATAATATATTGTACATTTATTTCATGATGTCTCTTTTTTAAATGTATTATTCAAATAATTTTATGATATTAGTTGTATCACTTTTTCATTATCTTAATTTCTGTATAAATTAGAATATTATTGAATTATTCTTAAATAATTGTACAGAGAACATATTCAAAATTCACTCTTTAAATTAACATAGTCTAAAAAACAAAAATTTTTCATTTGCTAATTAACTACTGACAGATAAATTGAAAGAATAAAAAAGATTGAAATTTGAAATATAATGTACAATCTTCAATATTTTATAAAGTCAAAATACATTATACATAATATAAATAACTCATTATACATAATAAAAAATTAATAAAACTGTTTATCTCTATTTATTCATAAAGTAATATGCCGCGCTGGGCACTGTTGAGCAAGACATTTATACTTGCCATCCTAGAAACAGTGTGTAGCAAAAAATCAGAACGCTTGCTAAAACCACTGACGAAAAATCAGAATGCTCGCTAAAACCACAGGCGAAAGTAATCTAATATGGCCATGCCTAGTCCGATATATCAAACCCACCCCCCCACCCCCCAAAAAATCCTTATTGATACTGATGGACGATATGTGAATCTGGTGTCACCTGTTCATTAAAATGTGCAATTTTGCTGCATGCAAATCTTTCCGGAACAAACCTGCGTGCACTTTAGACACATACCGATAATTGGTAACAGCCATATCTAGCGCAAAATTCAAAATGGTCACAGCACAGAGTGTTGTGCTATTCCACGTAGATTTACATGTCACCAAACATAGCTCCTGAAATATAATGTACAGGCCACCAAAAGAACCCTTCAGCCGACGGTAGCCCCACAGCCGCGAGAAATACAGGTAAGTGTATAAAATGTAGACATATGTGTGCAGCCAAAACTGTCTGCAGATTTTCGCATGTTGTAATGAATAGGTGATATCAGCTCCTAAACTGCCAATCGATATCATATCGGGCGAGGGGCTGATTTATCGGCTCAGTCCACGCCAGACCAACGGCACGACAGTGGATATTACAAAAGACCATCGGCTTACTTATTTCACAAAGTTCATCTTGAATGGATGAGACTTATATAAACTACGAGCTCCTGGTAATTAATTAATATAGAATGTATGAAGATTAAACAATATCTGTATGTTCAGACTAAATTGTCACAAGTCATTCACAAAGTTTGGTTTGGGTCTGTGATATAGAACTAATGTTATTGCGTGGAAACCAAATTTTGTAAAATTTTGGCCATTGCCCTTGACATTTGACCTTTTAACCTAAAAGTCAACCATTCCTTTTCAAAAACAACTTACCTGTAAAGCTGTGTGACGGTCGGTGATGTTAAACTTAAGTTATCATGCAGAAAAAGGCAAAATAACAGATGAAGAAACTAGGTCATAGAAAAATATGGTCTGTGAAAAGGCAGGTGTATAATGATGAAACAAATTTTAGGCAAAAAAGAATGTCACTGTGGCCTATATTTCCCTGTTGGATAATGTAAGAAACACTCTGATTAAGTTCCATGAATAAACCAAACCTACAGCTGGAAATATATCTGAAAGACAATACTTCTACACTTGAATTCAACTTTAACTAAATAAGTCATTTGTGTAAAAAAAAAATTGGCTGGTCCGAGGAGCTTACTTACTCGTGTGGTTGTTCAGAACTGCGACGAAGATTTTACACAACCATCTCTTCAAGATACATAAAAAGTTTCTCAGTGAAAACCCGATATCATCAATACGACCATCTCTTTCAAAGTAGCTGTGAGAAGATTTTAAATATGGTTATCATGACAGCCAAACTGTATGTCTGATGGGTACCATTTGCAATATTGGATACGATGACGGTCATATTGTATTTCTGATGGTAGCTTCTTTTCAGTAATCGATATTATATTGTAGCTGTTTTGCAGAAATCACTTATGTAGTGGCCGTTTTGCAGTAATCAATGTTACGCAGTGGCTGTTTTGCAGTAATCAATGTTACGCAGTGGCCGTTTTGCAGTAATCGATATTACGTAGTGGCCGTTTTGCAGTAATCAATGTAATGTAGTGGCCGTTTTGCAGTAATCGATGTTACGCAGTGGCCGTTTTGCAGTAATCGATGTTACGCAGTGGCCGTTTTGCAGTAATCAATGTTACGCAGAGGCCGTTTTGCAGTAATCAATGTTACGCAGTGGCCGTTTTGCACTAATCTATGTTACTGTTACGTATAGGCTCGTTCAAAAGTAACAAAAGAAAAGAGTGAAACCAACAAGCTTTGTAAGTTTAAAAAAAATAATTTATTTCCCTAGAAAACACGGTGAAAATGTGAAAATAGAAAATAGGACTTACAGTTTGTGAAGACAATCCAAACATTTATCCTAGTACTGAAAAAAATACAAGTCCTATCACTAAATAGTTTTAACTGAATCCAGGTTCGAATCTTGATGACGTTCCAAGATGGAGGATGATGACGTCAGGTGAAGTCTTTATATGAATGTCAAGAGATCCCCGTTGAGCCACAACTTCTAATGTTTCAATTTAGAATAAATTTCCATCGAATGTCTTTGTCACTTGTATAGTTCTCCAGGGAATAAACTATTATATTCTAAAAAATAGATGAACTTCTGAACAAGCTGTCATCTATGATAAAACATCTCGAGCTCCAAAGATGTAAAAATACAACTCTTTACGGCACCTAATAGAGATATATCCTTCTTCTTGAAGATATATTATACGACTGACTATTTCACGGGGTTCTGAGTATTTTTAAACTGAACTAAGACGTCATTTCAGGCGCGCACGATGGAAGGCGTGGCTATTTCATCATCAAATAGCGCAGTAAACAATGCAATTTCACGTAGGCCAAAAAATGACCTTGGCAATAACCAATCGTTTTCGCGTAGTGTTTACTAAATCGACAAACCACGGCAGGATAAAATCGTGCTTATGCGAGTCATGCTACGTTTTATATAAACATAATATCTCTTTCAAAAATATCAAATCCCGTGAAAATAATCATTACAATAAAATGTAATGATACAAAAATAAAATAAAAAAGAATTTAAAATTAACACACAAGTAGTTAAATTACATATTTGTAACATTACGCAGTGGCCGTTTTGCAGTAATGAATGTTACGCAGTGGCCGTTTTGCAGTAATGAATGTTACGCAGTGGCCGTTTTGCAGTAATCGATGTTACGCAGTGGCCGTTTTGCAGTAATCGATGTTACGCAGTGGCCGTTTTGCAATAATCGATGTTACGTAGTGCCGTTTTGCAGTAATCGATGTTACGCAGTGGCCGTTTTGCAGTAATCGATGTTACGCAGTGGCCGTTTTGCAGTAATCAATGTAATGTAGTGGCTGTTTTGCAGTAATCAGTGTTACGTAGTGGCTGTTTTGCAGTAATCACTCACGCTGCGGCTGTTTTGCAGTAATTTATGTTACGTAGTGGCTGTTTTGCAGTAATCAGCATCGTGTATTGGCTGTTTTGCAGTTACTACATTGTAACAATTCTAACCGTATACTGTTCTGTTCATCGCATACGTACTGTTTCTTCATGATGCAATATAGTGAATAGGAATACTTGAATCTTTAAATTTTTACCTTCGGGTACAACATTCGGTTGGAGTTGGGGTGGGGTGGGTGATTGATCAAGAAAAAAGGATTTTTTTTTGTGTCGAAGGTGGATGGGTAGATAATCAGAAGATGAGGTTTCGGACGAGGCCTCTGGAGTTCCTGCATTTTAAGCGTTTTCAGGGCATAAGTTTAACCATCTGCTGTAAAGAAAACTTAATTCCGGTAGTTTCGCGCTCATTTCTGGGGGTGGGGTAATGAACCCACTTGACCCCACCCGCTTATGGGATCATACCCAGATATAGGCCCATTAGCCTTAAAATAAACCTCGTGAAAATTCATTACCCCACAATGTAGCGTCTCAATGTATGATTCCAATTTAAAATACCGCTACTTTCATTGTTATAATTGATCATATACAAGTCTTTTCCAATTACATTGTTAACCCACCCCATCCCCCAGAAACGGGTAACCCAATATCTGTCACACTTATTTGCCTTCCAGCTGAAATTACATGTCCAAAGTTGGGTAAGAAACATTTAAAAAGCCACATTATCTGATATTGTTCAACATGCAACCCCTTCTTTGAGACCTAGAGGAAACTAACAACAATGCACCTCTATTGTAGATGTCTGCCATATGACCAAGATGACTATCACGCTTCGGGAATTTCCACTGCCTGGTTTACTAAGAGATGTGGTAAGGGGCGACTTAGAAGGACATGTGGTAAGGGACAAACGTATGGAAAGCGTTATATTATTCATAAGCTTGACGATGACGAGAGAAGATAAAAATTAAATTTTAGTCCCCGATTTGCCTTTTCTTGCCTACCGTCATTGGAACCTCAGTTGTGCAATACTTTCCGTCTTAATTAAAAGATAACGTATAACGTCTTAAATTACACTTACAAATAAGGTTGACGAGACACGAATCAAATACACGGTACTAAAGGGTGAAATTAGAGGGAAATATGTTAAGGTGCAAATTTTATCATATCAGAATCAGTGTAGCAGCACGACTGTTGTTTGCACCTCAGTGATTCCATGCTCAGTTCCCAGTGCCACGATATTCGGTTGCCCATCCATGGTCGCTGATATCCTCCTGATGCTTCATCGACTTCCCCCGCATAAAATAAATAATGTAATAAAATTTGATTTTATTTTCTGAATATCCGATTTCTTCTTTTATAAAGTAGGATTTGTACTAATAATATATTATTATCAGGAAATTGTTTCTTTCCTTAACAGTTATTTTTAGGGAGGGAGGCGATAACAAATTTTTAACTAACAAACAAATATTGATATATTTATTTTCAGTCATGTACAGTCTTCACCCTTGGATAACTTAGCAACAAGTCATGATGGAGCTTTATCAGTCGAACCTTACAAAAACAAACAACCAATACAGAACACACACATACACACACGCACACAATAAATTGAGTAGTTTTGAATCCAATCTAGTGACAGTTACTACAAACTTATATTTTACGAGAAGGAATTATCTGGAAATAATAAGTTCTATTCATCAGTCAGAGAAATGCCAATATTACGAAGCGTATTCAGTCCACACAATATCTTGTCGCTGTTGAATTAGGGCAAATTATATTTGTCTCACAGTGACTATAGACAGTCGATCCAGCAAATTACATTAGTCCCACACTGACTACAGCAAGTTATATTTGTCCCAGAGTGACTGTGGCCAATCGATCCAGCAATATTTGAGACAGCAAGTCGTGCTCTCCTTCCATGCTTTTCTCATCATCAGATTCTTCAGCAGGCGAATCCTAAGTGGTACCTTAACCCTCTTTCTCCTTTCTATTGGCCTGATCCGTAGCTCTGAGCGTGTGGACCCTGGAATGTCAGTATCTTCAGAGTCATTTTCATTTTCATTATCCTCGGTACAGTCAGTTCCCTTTTCATAATCATCCCACATTGGCTCTTGTTTTACTGTGACCTTTGTACATGTCACACTTGTAATTGTATCCGTGCTTTCGATGTAACAACCCATCGTTGTAGGGTTAGCTAGACTGGTATAATCATTGTCCTCATAACAGCCAACTTCTATCTTTAAATCTTGAATGGAAGGATATATACAAGACTGATCTTGATAAAGGTCACTATCAATTGCATCAAATGGTTCGTTACAAAGGCCGATATCTGCTCTTCCTATACAGGAATGCTTGTAAGGAAACTGGGGTTCGTATTTATGATGCGATGTCTGTTTGTTATTGTTAATGTCTTCCTTATTACTTTTGAGCTCAAGGAAATAGTAGGAACTATTACAGTTATTGCCGAATTCTTCCAGAATTTGGTTCTGAAATACATTCCTAGTGACAATATTTTGATCTTCGCCAAATGTCTCGCTTTCGATCTGATGCATATGCTCTTCCATATTTGTGTCCAGAACGTTGTTTGCCATGTGCATCCATTGTATTGATTCATTAGCAGACTCGTCATCAAAAAGGGAAGCTATGGCAAGGTTTTCATTTTCTTTGAACACTATTTTGTCATTGGTAGCAGTTAAAGGCTGGTTTTCTTTCATGCTGTACCTTACAAGAGGATTCTTAACGTTACCCGCCTGATTATTTTCCTTGCAATTTCTTGTCCTCTTTATTTGAACATCTACTTTGTTAAGGAACTCACACGATTTCCTTTTTCTCTTTCTTTCATTTGTATAAGTTTCTGTTTCGTCTCCATGCATATATCCGATATTTTTTTCCACATGTTTTCCCCTCTTCAATCTGTCATTTTCCTCAATGGAAAACTCAGACATCTTTCTTTTCCTCCCGAATCCGTCATTTTCCTCGTGAGAAAATTCAAACTCACGCTTTCTTTTTGCCTGATGTCTGGTTCCGTAGCTGTGATTTACATTCTGTCTTCCTCCTTCGGATGGTTCTTGTCGATCTTTTTTCATGAATAATTTGCTTCTCAGCTCACTCTGCTGGTTGTATCTCATCCTCTTCTGGCAGGTTCCATTACCTTCTCCAGGAGAAAAGGCTTCCAGTTTCCTCTTCTTTTTCTCATACCTGCAAGATAATGAAGTTACAGAACGAGTCATGCATGATACAAAATTATAAACTGTGTATCAGACTAACTAGTCTGCAGCAAACAGAGGAAAAGAACATAATCTATGGGCAACTTCAACCAAGTTTGCTAAAAGAAATCTTTGCTTCTCTTCAGTACTAAAACGTTTGAGATTTTTCTTAATTGAGACATAACTTTTTTAATATTTGATAATATTTAATATATAATTTTATCATTTATTTCAAAAGTTAGAAAATGTAATATTTGCCTTGCATGAAAATGAATCAAGTTATTACACATGTTATTACAAGACGTTACATAAGTGTGCTGTTATCTGAAAAGGATCGCTGAAAATGGAGGTTACTTTTCTACAATCATAGTATATGTACTATTCCTACTTTCGCGTGATGATACTGACGATGCGTTTCGACAAGAAAGTATGTTTTTGAGCAGCGTGATAGTTGATACCTACAACTGTAAGATCCTTTCCGAAAATCTCGTAGGCCTGTGCGATTCCTCCTTCATGGTGGCAAAGGCAAAAGTCCTTCAAACGAAAAATACCCTACTACTAACGCCAAGCTCTAGTGCTGACGCTAAGCTCGATGACTGTCACGTGATACAATAAAGTGAAATAAAGCTAGTAACTCCTTTTATGCTTACGTCAGCACTTCATAACATCATCAATTACAAAGATTTGAAATAGATATTGAAATATTACAATTTTAAAATTGATCGATGACTTTGATGAGTAACGAATTCTATTAAATTCTAGGAACACTTTGTCCTAAATCCAGAAAATGTCAGCGTGACCTGTGCTCAAACAGTTGTTTGGACCCAGGGTTTCATTCTATGATATTTGCGTCTAAATCCCTGTGTGCGTGAATGCATATTTGTGTCAGTAGATAGGCAGATGTGCGTCTGCGTCTATGTAATGACTTATAAGTCATGTATTGCAGGTACAACTTCATTTGATTAATTTAAACCAACAATCTTCAATTGACCTTATGTGAAATTCCGTTGAACATTCTAATTGTATTTTATTATACAGAGAGCACTGGAAATTTTAAAGTGTTATGAAGCTGTAACACCATATCTGCTGAAAAAAAATCTATTTATTTGTGTCTATTATAAAATTAATACCTCTTCACATTTCAACTTTTTTTTTATTTTACTTGCTCATGAACTTGTTACTTCTGCACACTATAAAGAATATTAATTCGAATATCAATGTCATATAAATTTACATGGAATTCTCCTGCTTTTGAAAACATGAAAGAATATTTTCCTTGATGTTAGAGATGGGTTGATGTTTTTATTCTCTTATATGTGATTTGTCAATACAGCTGTATTAGACCTTATTAGTACACCATCCAAACCTAAAAATAAATAATTTCACACACACACACACACACACACACACACACACACACACACACACACACACACACACACACACATGTGCCCAGTTTGCTGAGAGATCTAAGGGGCTTCACCTATACAGATCACTGAAATCTTACCTCTGTCCATATCGGTATGTGACTCGAGTTCTGCCAACATTGGTATATGAGAAAGTTTGCCAGTAGCTTCTCATCGGTTGGTGATTCTTCCTGGGATTTTCTCAGGTTCTTTTTCCACCAAATATACCGGCCACCATGTATAGCCTATAATGTGCTGAAAAATGGCATTCATCCCATAGCAACAACCACAATATGTATATATACATATTTCTTCAAATAGCTTTGATTATAATGGAGTTAATGTACAAAGTGACAACACTGTTATAAGAAATGAATGGAGAAGGAAGAAGAACATTTATAATATATTTACTACGATCCAAAGGTTTGGTTGCTTATACAGATATCAAATCCTTGTGCTAATGGACAGATGATGGACAAGCCATCCTTTGATTACATTATTGCAATTACAAAATAGGTACAAATAGATAATCAACAGCTACTAGAAGAAAGCAATGTTTGTATGTTTTCAAAACCTTACCAATAAAAAGGGAGGGGGGTGCAGGGAGCTCAATTTGTCTCAAGTGACCGCCTTTACCGATAACTGCCATCTCACCTCTGTCTGTGAGGGATTGAGTTTCAGGCTCTGCTAATGTGGGTATATAAGAAAGATTGCCAGTGGCTTCCCATGTATCAGTAGTTCTTAATGGGGATTTCCTCAGGTTCTTCCGCTACAAATTTATACAGATGACAGCAAGCCATCCTTTGATTACATTATTGCAATTACAAAATAGGTACAAATAGATAATCAACAGCTACTAGAAGAAAGCAATGTTTGTATGTTTTCAAAACCTTACCAATAAAAAGGGAGGGGGGTGCAGGGAGCTCAATTTGTCTCAAGTGACCGCCTTTACCGATAACTGCCATCTCACCTCTGTCTGTGAGGGATTGAGTTTCAGGCTCTGCTAATGTGGGTATATAAGAAAGATTGCCAGTGGCTTCCCATGTATCAGTAGTTCTTAATGGGGATTTCCTCAGGTTCTTCCGCTACAAATTTATACTGACCACCATGTATAGTGTCGCTTGTGCAGAGAAATGGATCCAAAACAACAGCAGCGACAACAACAAATCATCAAATTATACATGCTTAACCTCTGTTCACACAGCAGAAAATGTTAGCTACAGTACATTCTGAAATTGTAGGTGAAACACTAACAGAAGTGCATCCAATTATCAATTCAAACATAAAACAGCATCCAATGAATGAAGTTTCAGCAAATGCAATGAAGCATGATATAGATCACACAGACCTCCTCAAGCAATAAGACTTATAAGCATGCATCCTTACACCAAGTTTCATGATCCCCAGTGTAATAGAATGTATACAGAGTGCATCCCCCCTCTCAAGATAAACACAAAAACTTGACCAAGAATGCACACAATGAATATGTACAAAAATAGTCCCTTCCCAATGGGTAGTGTTATTAACCCACTTCAAAGTGGTAAGTATAATCTAGGAAAACAGAATGGTCGAGATGCAGTGAGGGTATATATATATATATATATATATATATATATATATATGCTTTTATAGGTGCAGACACCAATGCTGGGGGTAGTACAATACTGGTAAGTCTTAATCTCTTTCACAAAGGTGAGATAATATCTGATGAACAAAATAACCAAAATATGTCCCCATTGTTGACTCGAAGAAAAGAGTGGGACTGAGAAATGGGGAGTATATAATTATATTCTAAATATAAAGTGAATCAAGTAAGGGATTACCAAGCTACTAAGTGCTACAATTTGTTTTTAAAACTAGAAACATTAACCAGAATGTGTTCCCACTATAATTCCTGACGCCATGACACCACTCAATAATGGAACCCATGAGTTGTATTATGAAGTGCATAATATACATTATGTTCCAAATGTGAAGTGTTAAATGGGTTATGGAAATATAAACAAGAGTACAGTCAATGGCACATCATAGACAGGCACATTAATTTTAAAGGGGGGGGGGGCTGGAAGTTTGTGGGGAAAAGTCTGACTCTTAAACAAGGAGTCTGAGAATGAGGAGGTAACAAGTGATATCATGTCAGGTAACAAGTGATATTATGTCATGCTCCAAGATATAACTAGCCAGCTGTTTTGTAGCTTGTTGTATTTGTAGGCAAATCACAGGACTTCTGGAAGCCATGTGAGCTGGGATGTGAAGTCATGCCATCTGCAAATCCACACTGATTGCATAGTCTCCCCAACTGATGGCATTTAGAATCGATGTCCATCTTGAACCCAGGAGAGAATGCACTTCAGCTGAGGACTAAGTGAAGAGGCTGAAGGAACTCTGGACATAGGAGGAAATGTACTGAACATGATATGGAGTCCCTAGAAACCACTTGTTGGGTCCATAAATTATGTCATCATGGCAAATCTTCCCCATTCAGCAGTGAACATTGGAGCCTTCCCCCTACCAGGATCTGTAATAAAGGGATCATGAAAGTGATGTCATTTGAGATAGGGAGGGTCTTGTGGAGAGAAACACTACCAAAAATGATTGCCCTTTTTTTACCTCTAATCCATTGTCAAAACTGATTATTGAGATTTGATGATTAATTACAGTTGCAAGTGTAGCTTGGCCTATGATGGTCTATTAGAATGTGAAGTTACTGAGAGCAATGCATCTTGTTCTCCCAGTTGTAAGTTCATATCCATGGCCATAATTTTGGGCCTCTATGTTTAGAAGTGGGCCATTCTGTAAACTGGTTCCAATCATGTTTGGTGAGATTCTGGTTGGGAGAAGGTAAGCAGTGTTCCACCTATTGAAACATCACCATAGATACCAAATCCAGTGTTGATCCATTGGTCACAATGTTATGAATCAACTGATTGATATCCAAATGGGAAACTGGTGTGTGTGGCTTGCAGAACTGCTGACAATTGAAGGGAAGGCATCTGTAAGAAAAAGCGTCAGTAGATGCATGGGACTTGTACTTGACAATGTAAGTGGCCAAAAATATCAGTAACTGTCAGATAGCTGATAAGCTAAAACTTTATAATCTGGAAGGGCTGGATTTGCAAAGTAGTAGTAGTTCACCTAAGGTATTATCATCTGGTAATGTATATACCAGAGGAACCCACTTACCTTGGATTGGTGACCACCTACTGATGTTATACATATGCAAACCAGTGACTGAACCTGTGACAACACAGGGGGCAAAGCAAGCATATTACACCCATGCTATTCATCTTCCCAATTTGATATGAACATCTTGATGTTTTGATACCACAAGACTACAGAGAGTTTTGCAATAAGTCCATATCATCCACAGAAATGTTAATCAAACTAGTTCCTATATTTGTGTCAGCTTTATTTTGCTATAACCTATCCTTTATTCACTCATTCATAGCAACATTTCATATGGAAACACAAGACTCGACTATCTGTATTTACATAATGAAATTACTGTAAAATTGACAGTTGAATCATACATCAGTAGCTCATACCTGCCATAACATGACATTTCACACAATAAACATGATTTTGTACTCACAAACCACCTGACATGTTCTTGTTTTGAAACACATAATTTTCAGTAATCTTTGGGGGAAAACAAGCCCACTTCAGTATATGCCTGTAACATGTAGCACGTATAAATGATAAGCAGTCCTGCTTACAGCTCAAGTAAAATTATCTTTGGGGCTGCTTACAACACAATTAAAAGGAAAAGAAGTCATGTATAAACAACTAACATTTCACGGATTACTTAAGTGACTGACAATAGCTAGGGTGATGTTTTAAGTCCACTGAAAATTGCTGTGGGGCAGCCCATTGTGCTAATTTGCATAGGTAAAGTTCACAAAGTGGAATAACCCAATTTGCTTTAAGTTAAAGAATTGCTAGATATGTGTAGAAAACAAAAGCTATTACACATCACTGCCCTGAATGAGAACGCTTAAACCATCTGTATTAAAGATTATTGGCAAGTTTGTGAACAGTAGCAATGTTTCTTGGAAGTAGGATTTTACTCCACACATAAAACACAAAGCATGATCATTTCAGTTGTCAGAAGTGTTCAAGTGTGATTCATTTTTGAAGGTGATTAAAGAAATTAAAGACACAATGGGCTATCAGCAAAGTCCAGCAAAAATAAATTTGATAACTCCAGGTGATGGAGTTTGGGTGGGGTGTAATTGTTTGCACATACTGCAAAACAATATATCGACATAAGTCATTATGGAGTGTACGTCTGTTGAAATAGGAGCACCACCTGTATGTAACATATTCAACATGCTGAATTTAGCATTCAGGTTATTAGTCATTATCTTAATCTTGCTATAATACTAACATGTTAAATGACATGTTTTTCAAGATGATTTTAGCAATGAATTAGACTGATCAAAGGGCAATAATAATCAGACCCTTGTGTTTGCACAGCTGATTTGTGTTGACAAAATGTTAACACCTGAACTGAACAGAGGCATTGATCACTTCTGTATTACCTATAAAGTCTCCTTAAACTTGAAAATATTATGTCTCCTCCCCCATCCCCCCATTAAATGGTCAGTCCCAAATGTGATGTATATTCATTTTTTTTTTATATATAGAGACAAGCACATCTCGTGGCCAAACTTCATCAGATACAGTTCTGACAATGCTATATGGTTATGGTTGCCAAGAACAACTCAGTTCTGACAATGCTATATGGTTATGGTTGCCAAGAACAACTCAGTTCTGACAATGCTATATGGTTATGGTTGCCAAGAACAACTCAGTTCTGACAATGCTATATGGTTATGGTTGCCAAGAACAACTCAGTTCTGACAATGCTATATGGTTATGGTTGCCAAGAACAACTCAGTTCTGACCAGAATGTGCTCAGAGAATCTAGCAGGGAGTTTGAGCAAGAAAACCATCCAGTCTTTAGTTAGTGCAAAGATGAACACTAATGACACTTGCATTGCCTTCAAACCCTAATGAATTACTGAGACTGCATCTAATTAAGCATATAATTTAACATTATTTAATGTCAGTGTGATTATGTGAGCATTTACATATGTGTATGTGTATGGTGGTGATATTTGACAATGATAAGTCTACCAAATATTTCTTTGTACGTGTATGAAATGCTTTGATGAAGACAGACAAGTTATTTTCTTTTATTCATATCTGAATTTCCAATCATTTTCTACGGGTTTATATGAATAAGATATCTTATTCTCAATAGGGTGACATTTTTTTTGTATCACACACACACACACACACACACACACACACACACCCTTGGGACATCAAAATACACTTTTGGAGTCTCAAACCCCCCAACACTGTCTGGGAATATAGCAGGTAGCTGTAGTATGAGAAAATAAAATTGCATCCATGTGATTCTGTATGTAAATGCTTTTATTTGTTACAATAGTTGGTAGGAAGTTTACATGTACATCAATATAAAACAATATCAATCAATCACAACAAAAAAATTAAATACTCTTTTTCATGTGCAAAACATTTACTTAATAACAGTGCATAATTTTCTGATTCATTTATAAATATAAACATGATTTTCATTAAGTAAAAAACTGTAAAAATACATAATAAATAAATAAACACCAAACTGAACTGTAAATATGTCTGAAGTAAATAAAATAAGGTAGTTTGTTGTCAGAAATACTTGCAAATTAACTCATGCATTCCACAACAGACTTTGTTTTCAATAAGTTGATTAATTACTTGTACTCCAAGGATAATTTAAATGAATTAGTACAGGTTTCCATTCAAAGGTGAGTTATAGATCTATATGATTATATATATATATATATATATATATATATATATATATATATCATGCTATTGTGAACAGAAGTAATAGTGCTATCTAATTCTAGCATGCAGGTAATTGGTGGAGGTAGTTTAGTCTAGCATACATGTAATTGGAGGAGGTAGTCTAGTCCAGCATACACGTAATTGGAGGAGATAGTGTAGTCTAGCATACATGTATTTGGTGGAGGTACTGTTGTCTAGCATGCATATTAATTTGATGAGGCACTGTAGTCTAGCATACATGTAATTTGAGGTGGTGGTGTAGAATAGCAGACATGTTGATTCAATGAAGTACTGTAGTCAAGCGCTAGAGGAGGTTCTGTAGTTTAACATACATGTTAACTGGAGGAGGTACTGTAGGTTACTTGATATATAAAGGATTGTGAAGCAGTGGGCAAGGTACGAGTAAAGGGACTGATTCATGTCCATAGTAACAACGATTTAAAATGCACCTGATTTCATTAAGAAAGTTTTTAATTCAAGGTAATTAGGTCACAGTCATCTACTTTTAGTCTGCTGATGTGTAAATTGTAAAGATGCATCAATCTATAAAAACTAGACATGTTCATTTCAGTGTCAGTGATACCGATCAATGTATGTTCAAAGTAACAGTAATCACTAAAGTGCAGATAGCACCATACCTACTCACTTACAAGTTGAGTCTAACTGCAAAGTGAACAGACCCAGATTTGCCATCACATAATGTACTGGCAGATCTGGCTCTATGCAGTTTGTTAGTAGTAATCAGAAAAACAAACAACAGACCCTGATCTGCTGGCACATTATGCAAATACTGATCAGGGTCAATGTTGTCTGCAGTTGGACTCTACTTATATGTGCATATATACAATAAACCAAAGTGAAGCAATTCTGCAGGACAGTATGATATTCCTAGTCATGGAGGGGTCTGACGAATGTGGGACATGTCAAAAGATGCACTGCAATATATTATGTTGTTGTTGTTGTTGTTGTTGTTATAGGGTTTAACGCCATTTTTCAGCACAAGATAGGCTATACATGGCGGCCAGTATTAATGGTGGAGGAAGAACCCTGGAAAACCCCGGGAAGAACCACCGACCCACGAGAAGCTACTGGCAGGCTTTCTCACGTACCCACGTTAGCCGAGCCTGGACTCGAACTCACGCAGACAGAGCAATATATTATACTGAGAAAATGACTAACTCATTATTGGTTACTTTTCTAATGGCACTTTCATCACATTTGTGGTTATATCATGCCAATTAAATGGCAGCTGTCTCAAGGACACATCCAGGTAGTGGACCCAAGCTGACCTGTTTGGGTTTCAAAACCTACAATCTCGTGATTACAATAACACCCTACCAAATGGGCTTCAGCAGCTACTAATTCATGAAAAGAAGGGTGTACTAATTCATGGAAAGTAGAGTACAGTAACCTCCTTTTGAGTAGGTCTTGCGGGATTTGTAAAGATACATGAGAGGTTTTAATGCCAAAAGAGTCCAAGCTATGGAAGGGCTGATGTTGGTTGGAACAAAGAAAGATACAGTCAGATGTTTTCCTGACTGTATCTTTCTTTCTTTAAGTTTTCCATGTTTGTAAGATACAAACATGGAAAACTTAACACACAATAATCTTTCTCAGTAAATTTGGTCAAAGTGACCCAATTTTGGTTCTCCATCCAAGGACCTTGAAGATACATCCATATTTCTATACTGGGATGGGAGTGGGTTGGGTATAGAAACTGTACTATCTCAAAGATGTTGCTGACATGTATGAAGGGATAATTTTTGGATGAAAAAAATATTTGTCCCTTCAAAATAGGTTATAGTGACCTGGTTTTGGTAGATCATATAAGGTGTCTGAATTTGCATCCACAATTTAGTTTGAAAGCTATCTAAAACACCCACCAACGAATACATGTATATATGGAGGTGGAGGATTATCATACAAATTCACTAGTCAAACCCAGCTATCTTGATTATGTCAGGGGTCTCAAAAACCTGTCAACATAACAGGATGCTAAGATTTCAGGGTTCATAAAAACTGGTAACATAATTTTAAAGATGTCCTTGACCTTTATTCCCATATCTTACTCTTAGGTTTACTGGAACGTTGTCAACCAACAGGTTGCAGTTTTATGATTAATTATTACTTTATTTGTATACAGTTTTATTTTAGTAAAAAGTGTGGTGATTTTATAACTTTTTAGACAGAATTCAGACTACAACTGTATGTAGAAGACAATACAAAAGGACAGTGTTCATAATAAATTACTCCTGTATGTGTACTTACATGTGTGCTCTTTGAAATAAAGGTACCATATGAACTTTTTTTTCTCTTTCAATTCCACAGTCAATGTATATTTTGCAGTGAACAAATCATAGTCTTAATATTCCTGTAAATAAAATAACATTACCTTCTGAATAAATTTTTTAAAAAATATGAACTTATCTAACCCTGACCATCCCTATGGAAGTGAAATGGATCTGGTTGTGTCTTTGCAGATGGGAAAGAAATATGATATACATGTACCTACAGCTGCCATGAATCCAAATACAGACATTATTTAATGGAAACTGATAGTGTCATGTGTCTCTATAGTCAAATTTTATGGGATGAAGACAGAATTGGAATTAAAACACAATAATAAACATCTAATATCACCTAAAACATTGTAATACCTATAAGAAATCATGGTTCTTTTTGTTCTTCATGTTTTTTTTACTTAGAAAATTATTATAATCTGTGCATGTATTTGTATTAACATAAAAATGAAGGAAATTTTTTAATTCTGTGCCTTGAAACACATACTGAGATCAGGAAAAGCACTTTTAAAAAATCCTGCTACCGTAACTTGAAATGATGAAAGATTAACCTACACGTGTCAGGCTTTTAATGAATCCTCAGGGTAAGAAAAGAAGGGAAACCAATTTTTCTGCCAGACCTAAGAAGAGATATTACAAACAATGAAACAAAACAAAATATAAAATACCTCAAGACTGAGAACTAAATGAGGGGGCCCTGACTGTCAAAGAATAGAAGCTAAGTGTCCGAGTTTATCAATTCACATGTATATATACAAGTGTATTTAGGATGATAGTAATAAATCTGTTCTTCTGTGTTTTCTATTCACAAGTTGATGCTGTTTCATAAGAGAGTAAAAAATGTTTCAAATGAGAAAGCTTTCAAACCGAAACACTGAACTGGAGTATGAAATTTTGCTTGAAAAAAAAGTATAGCATTCCATTAAACACTATTTCAGGCTGGAAGAAGGCTGATAAAATCAGTACTACATATGAACATGGACAGTTCGGTCCCCAATAGAAAGAAACTGCATACAGCCAGGTTTGATGGTGTTAACAAGGCAACAATAAAATGATTTATAAACATCCGTGCTGAAAATATCCCAGTAGATGACCCTTGTATCCGGCAGCAGGCTGAGAAATCTGCAGAAGACTTGGGACATGAAACTTGGAAAGCATCAAATGGGTAGTTAAATTGTTCAAACAGCGCTATAATATTTGTTTTAAAACTGTATGTGGAGAGAGTGCATCTGTTTCAGATACAGCTGTTCAGGAATGGCATAAAGTTGTGCCAAAAATCTTAGGTTCAAGCCACGTGACATACACAATGCTGATGAGACTGGGCTATTTTGGCAATGTCTGCCTAACAAGACAATGGATTTCAAAGGAAATGAATGCCATGGAGGAATACAAATCCAAAGAGAGATTAACTTTGCTTTTGGCCGGAAATATGACGGAAGTGATAAGATCAAGCCATTAATAGCAGGAAAATCCGAAAATCCAAGATGCTTCAAAAACATTAATAGATCTTTTCTCCCCATTGACTACAAATGCCAGTAAAATAGCTGCATGACAGGCAATATCTTTACCAGCTGTTTATACAAGTTAGATTGCCACTTCCAGTTTGAAAAGTGAAAGACAGAAATAAATAATAGACAACTGCCGTGCTTACCCATGTATAGAAGGGCTACACACAATCATGCTGTATTTTCTTTCTCCCAATGCTACCAGTAAGCTTCAGCCACTGGACCAAAGAGTACTTCAGGCTTTTAAAATACATTATCGGAAAGCTTTAGTTATTATTTGCTTGCAGTTGAGGAAAAATGATCCTAAAAACCAACTTTGCTAGATGCCCTCATGTATGCCCATGCAGCATGGAACAGTGAATTGCTGAAAACCATTCAAAATTATTGGTTCTATTTTCTGGATGAAGAATTTCACCAGCAGTGTTTGGCAGCAGCAAAACTGAAAGAGCCTCAATCAGATATGTCTTAAATCAATGGCTGATGAGATTGTGGACTCCATAGGCATTGCTTAAGAAGAATATTCTGTGTGTGTGTGTGTGTGTGATTTGGATGTTTAACATAGCTTTAAAAAATTTTTACAATGTCTGCAGTGTGGTAGTTTATAGTAATGTCTAGCACTGGGGCATCATGCTGCAGACATGTAGCATGATGTCCCACCCAGTCACATTATCCTGACATCAGGCTGACCAGTCCCAACACTAACGTCTTAATGCTGAGCGCCAAGCAAGGCAGCTGTTTTATATGTCTTTGCTATGATTTGGCCAGAGTTCGAACCCACAACCTCCCACATCTGAGGCGGACACTCTAACCACTCGGCCACTAGAGCAGTCTGAAGAATATTTTAATTATGTAAATGTGGATGATGATGCTGTGCCTTACGTGTTGATCGTACATGTATGTGTTTGTAATTTTAACATATATTTTTCTATTTCCACTACAGTGAGTTCAGTTTATAGGCCATAGATATTTTGAAAATAGTGCATACATGTTTTGCTATTTAGTTATAAAATGCCATCAAATAAATCATCATGAGATTATGTGCATATGAAATAATTTCATGACTTTTGAACATCCAGCCAATCAGCAATTTTCTGTCTGCACACTGACTATTTATTTGCACATGTACATAAATATTTCATTACTTGTATTTCCTTGATTGTTGTGGCTTTTGTTTCTTGTATATATATATATATATATATATATATATATATATATATATATTTCTAAACATAATTCAGACTCGAGTAATACCTTAACAGACAACACAAAAATTACAAAATAGACATGTATGCTGTAGCTGACGTAGAAGATTTTGCATTTTCTTTAAATACAGTTATACTGTAATTTGTGCACACTCTTATCTTTGTAAATCCATGAATATATTATGTAGTGAACAAGATATATTCTTCATAAACACACCAATTAAGCTAATCTTACTAACCAAAAATATAATGAATACCAAATAAACATGTGACTACTGCCATTAGAGTACAGTGAAATAATTTGTCTCTACACTATAAGAAAAGCTGCATTGTTGTCTATATAAATTGCACTGTACAGATACATGTATACTGCATTTTAATTTAATGACAATTTTATGTGTATATACATGTGTATGTTTATTTTTACTACACCTCTATAGTAAAATAATCTTAATGACCCAAAAGAATATCAAATGAACCTAATAAACATATGATCTCACCCCCACCCCTCAGTCCTACTGAAAGAAATGGTGCATCTATTTAAAATTTATCAACAGCCAAATGTATGCTGTAAATAAATTTTTAGGTAGATCTCTTTACGAATTAAATGGATTGAAATCAACATACTTATACACTGCACAGATACACAAGACATGCAGAATCATAAAACTCACCAGAGTACAAAAATTCATTACACCTTGCTTTGAAATATGCACTTATATACATACCACAGAGATATGTATAGCTACAGCAAAACTTCTTGGTTCTTGGTACAAGTTTAATTAAAAAATCAAAGATGCTAAAATGTAAAGTGTGAAAATATAACTCTCTGTTCAATCCCTGTTACTGGGTACTTGAGTGTCGACCTCAACAGTCGGCAAAAAGTCGATGCACACTGTTCTGCTGAGTTGTCTGCATCCACTTTTTAAGAATTTAAATTTCACAAAATATCTAGAACTGTACTTTTAAAAGTATTTTCTTATGTTAGTGTTGACTTGTGACTAGTAGCAAAATATAACTGACTAAAATTATGTGTGAAAATTGATTGCTTTAGCTGATCATTTCTTTTAAAAAAAATTCTAGATGGACAGTGAAAGTTGCACATTGTTGAAATAATTGAGTCTACATGTTACTTTGGACTGAAACTTATGCCTTACATAGTGGGTTATCAACTTGAAAGGGGTACAGATAAGCAGGGAAAAATTAGCAAAACAAAGAAAGATGTTTTGGCATTGGACCACAATGCTTGACATACATGGATTTTCAAGATAATCAAGTTCAAGATAAGTGGGTTTGACAGTACATGAAAATAAACCTGGTTCTGTGAGTTGCAACAACCATTCCATTGCTTGCATGCACCAACCCCCATATCCTCGCAACTAAATACACATTCCACCTCCATGGAGTTAGTCATAAATATAGGCATTTGTGCATCACATACACATGCCAAACTAATAAATCCTAGAATATGCCATGAACATATAAAATATTGTATTTCTGTCAACTGTGTGAGCAAAGGAATAAAAAACAATATTTGTTTTTTTTTATGTGGCCCGAAGTGTTCTTTATCATTCTTTTTAATGTCTGCATTTTGTTCTAAGCATGTTTGCACTTGAGTTGCTCTTTGCTGCAAAACAGGTACTGAGCATGAAAATGATGAAAATGAATGTACCTAGTGTAATAAACCAAACAATGGTGTGAAATCAAGCATGAAATTTTAAAAAAAGTTCAGAACACAGATGCATATATATCTAACTCATTGCACAATACTTCTTCAAAGTAACAAACCAAAAAACTAAAACTAGACAGACACAAGTCTTAGACTGATCAATGAAAACAGCACAAAATTCACACTGAGAAATAAAAAACAAAATGATCATTGTATGCTAAGTATTTCTGACAAAAATTTCAGTTCACTTGTATATGGTCCCAAGTTAAAAACATGTACATCAATATATTAATATTCTAAGAAAAAATATTGCACTCAATTAAAACAACCTTGTAATCCAAACTTTACTCTGGGTTCCTACATATATCTGACTTATCTGCCCATGAATAAGGCTGGAAAGTTGGATCTATACACAGGAAATAATGATACTTTAATAGTGATCAACACGATAGGAAAGATAACCATATAATCAGATTTCTTGTCAATATGGCCTCTTCCTCCCTGTACACCTATCCAATCCAGCCACTTCAAACTACATGCTGACATGCAAATAAATGGAGATTTTCATTTTTTGTTCCATTTCATGCTTTTTCCATGACAAATTATTTTTTACAATGAATCTTCCTTTACTTCCCATGTCATTTTTTCCAGGATTTTCCACAACCATAGGAACTTTGTTTACCTATCTACAGTACAGACATATTTGCAAATTACAACATTACCTTTGGGAAATTAAGCATTACAATTACGGAGAAATTGAAATTGGTGTACAGTAGCAATGCTTCATTTCCTTTATATTTAACTTAATACAACTTGGTACAATGGTTACTGTGGAGATGGAAAGCCTTGCTTTGATTCTACAATGCTGCAACGAGAGACCCAAGAAGGCCTGACTTCACTCAACATGTTCAAAATTACAAGAACAGCTACTCTTCTTATCAAGCTCTAATCGAAACTGCTTTGATAACTGATGGCAGACTTAGCTCAAAAGAAACCTGGAACTGGCAAAAGTTTTCTTTGGTCACTTTAGACCTAAAGTTTGGCAAGTTGCTTTTAATAGAACTTTTATCACAATACTGCCTATATCATGGTGTGGAAATGGAAGCTAAAACCTTTTTTTTTTACCAGGAAAACACTGAATCAGGCTGGCATGGTTTGTGATAAAAAATTTGTAACCTTTGCATTATGGGTCTGATGCTGCCCAACAAAGCTACTGCGGCTACCTTTGACTTATGATGTGACAAGAAAGAAACTACAATGTTACAACCCAATGTATGAAAAAGATTGTAAATATTATATTTTTCCACTTTTTAATATTGTCAAAATCAGATTTAGATCATGATATGTAATGGCTGACCTGGGTCTCTCTAGAACTGTTGGCACATTATACGACGGCAAACTTGGATTAATCCAGATCTGCTGGCACATTATGTAATGGCAGACTTGGGTCTATCTAGAATGGCTGACCTGGTGTTGTTGTTGTTGTTGTTGTTGTGGGGTTTAATGCCATTTTTCAGCACATGATAGGTTATACATGGCGGCCAGTATTAATGATGGAGGAAGAAACCGGGAAATCCGCGGAAAGAACCACCGACCCACGAGAAGCTACTGGCAAACTTTCTCACACATCCACATTCTCCGAATCTTAAACTCGAACCCACGCAGACAGAGGTGAGATGGCAGTGATCCGTAACGGAGAGCGCTTTAGACCACTCGGCCACTCGAGGCCCCTGGCTGACCTGGTTGTATTTAGATCTGGTAGCACATTCTGTGATGGCAAATCTGGGTCTATACAGATCTGCTGTTATATTATATGATGGGAAAACTGGCTCTAATGCTGAAACATGTGACAGCAGACCTGGGTCTATAAAAAAAAACAAACTGCTGGCACATTATATGATAGCAGACCTGGGTCCATCTAAAACTGCCAGCACATAATATGACAGACCATGGTTTATATAGAATGGTGGGCACATTATGCCTATCTAGACCTACCAGCACATTATGTGATGGCAGACATGGGTCTATTTAGATCTGCTGGCACATTATGTGACTGCAAACTTGTGTCCATCAATAATTGTTGGCACATTATGTAATGTTGCTTGTTATCAATCATAAACAGTGATGCAAACATGTTAGTGTGAGGGAAGAAATTTTAGGAAAATCCAAAAACTTTAAGGAAAATACTTCACTGGTCAGTATGGTCACTAAGCTACACCTATGGTCAGTATGGTTATTTATAGATGGAAACAACTAATGCAAAAAGGAATACAAGTAATGACAATCACTGGAAAAAACTGCAAAACTACCATATATTCAAATGCAGAATCAAAATCTCAGCTTAGTTTCTAGCTTTTGTATTATATAAGCCAAATTAGGAAAAATAAATACATTAGTCAAAAGTATAGATGACTCTTTGAAAATCAACTGCAGTTCTTTAAAGTGGGAAAATGAATTTCCCAACCCCTTTAAACTGAATCCCTTCTCTCTGGACAGAATACAGTTTTACCATTTTTTACTTAATCATTGCAATGCTTTTATTTCTTCTTCATAAATCTATATGGCAACGGGATAATGGAGATATATATGCTTGTAGTTGTCAGTACCTACTTATTTTTTAATGTCAGTACCTACTTATTTTTCAATGTTCTTCTCTCTCTCTCTCTCTCTCTCTCTCTCTCTCTCTCTCTCTCATCCTCATGCTTGCTGACTATATTTTCCCTGATAACTGCCTGAATATGTCTAAATCTTTTTTTGATCATTCAGAACAATGTACAATTTGGTATGGCTTACTCTGAAAGTTCTTCATAATACTTCCTGGTTTGAAAAATCAGAAGATCTCCTTTTTCTGTCTTTCTTTATGTTTAAGTTTTTTAAAAAAATGCTTTCTCCTGGTATTTTATCATAAAATTTGTGAACGAACACTAGACAGAATCTGCCATTTACTTGATATGACCATTCAATGATCCCACTTCTACATTTAGTTAATGTTTGATGATAGCAAACAATCCATAGTCAAAAGAGGTAATGAAGCCTGTAATTTTGGGTTAATTTTTTAAATTTAACTTCAGGGCATTATGCTAGAGTAAACATTAATGGAATAATGGATTTTTAATCTACACCTTAAATTCTACAAAAAACATGAAAATTTAACATTTTGTAGTTTCTCCATAACTGATCTTTAATGTAGCATTAGACCATTTTACAAATTTATTGTCAAATAAATTTCAAGTATTCTGATTCAAAGCATCAAATATTATACACTCAACAGTGATTCAGTAAGTTGTAATTACTTATATAGAGTACAAAAGAAATAGTACATGTAAAAAATTGTTTCAAAAGTACATAACTGTGTATACTGCACATTTTATAGGATACTGATTATAGTCAATAAGTTGACTGTATTATATATATATATATATATATATATATATAAAGGTAAGATTCACTGATTTTGGTATAGCCAACATGTGAATACAATTATCACTTTTAGCACTATATGTTACACGGAATATACATTCCTTGCTGATAATAGTAAAGATATAAAAAAACTGATAGTGATCAAACACAGTTCACATGGTCACACATTATATAAACAAAAACCTTAGAAGAAATCAAAACTTCTTGCTAAATAATTTCACACAACACAAAAATTTTAAAAGTAAGAATGAGAATCATTTCGTACAATTGCAGTCTCATATAAGAAAGAATATATTATCAGTCCAAGTGCAGTAACCCATTCTATAGCCACTTAACTTTAGCATCCATTTTATTGTGAGAAAAAAAAAACATTTTATCAAATGTTCTTTCCGCCATCAAATTAACATAAAAAATGGTGAATTCAAGAGATAAGATGATTCAATCTATGATTACAAAGGCAAAAATGGTTTTCTGCACAACTTCCAACATAAATTTTAAACATTCGCTACTCCAGCTCTATTACAGTTTATAAAACACTGTAGATAGGTATTCAATATTTCATGGTGCCATAACATCATCATGTCTCTCATACAAGGTTGGGTTGCTATGTATGCAAGCTTTGTAAACATTATTAAAAACAAGTGTGCAGACTTGGTAACTCCAACCAATGTTTACTGTATCATGACTTTTATCTTGACAATGACAAAATGTAGTATGCACAGTAAAACATTCATAAACCACACAGTTAGGATGGTGAATATTGTATAGAGGACACCAGTATGCAGAAGTCTGATTAGTGTTACAATCAACTTATTAGGACCAAAATATGTTGTTGTTGTTGTTGTTGTTGTTGTAGGGTTTAACGCCATTTTTTCAGCACAAGATAGGCTATACATGGCAGTCATTGTAAATGGTGGAGGAAGAACCCGAGAAAACCCCCAAAAGAACCACCGACCCATGAGAAGCTACTGTCAAGCTTTCTCACAAACCCACATTGACCAAACCTGAGACTCAAACCCACGCAGACAGAGGTGAGATAGCAGTGATCTGTAATGGTGAACACTTTACACCACTCAGCCACTCGGGGCCCTGATCAGGCTGGGTTATAAAGTGTGTGGCTGACCTGTAGGCTATGGAGGTTGGTTTACAAAGTTTGTGGTCAACCTACAGAAAGAAGAGCTGGGTTACAGTGTGTGTGACCAACCTGTAAACTGTGGAGACTTGGTTAAAGTGAGTGATCAACCTACAGACTGAGGAAGAAGAGTTATGCATCAGCAGATCTGGGTCTGTGCAATTTGCAGTTGAAACAGACTTATAAGTGAGTACATATGGTAATGCTGATGACAGCATGGCTTAGGGACATCCCATTGTTGGACATTTTGGCACCTGCTCTTGGGCTCCATGGATCAGTGAGAGGATTCAAATCCATGTCAGGCACAAATACTATTAAACATCTCCAATTTTACACCGATGATGATGCATTGGAAGTCCACCTTTTGGACACCAATGACCCTCACCCATAAAATTAAGTTATGAACTATGTACTTAATGCATAATCAACAGAGGAGGAAGTACATTCTGTGCATGTTTTTAAAACAGCTGTCACCTGCCAGGTTTGACTGATGTTCCATGAAGAGTAAAACATTTTGCATTTCTAAGAACTTAAGAGAGATGTTATAGACATGGACATGCACAGGCATCAGAATGAAACTAATCTGCACAATTTTTGCCCAAAATGCAATCCTATCTGACGTGTTAAAAATCAAAGTGGCTTTAGAGAGTACTCAGGCTTTTAAGCCAACCTCACAGTCTTCTACAAAACATATCTCTTAAGCATCTTTGTAATACTTGAACACTGAGGGTATTGTTAGTTTTCTGAAACTTCCTTGAAAATCATCATGTAATGCTACTAGGTCCAAGTCTTTCTCTAGAGGAATTTTCTACTTTTCCCCCAAGTCTCTTGCGATTCCTCTTCATTTTTGCCATGTCATCTCCAAACACATCCCCTGTCCTGAGAGCTGAGATCAGATCATCAAACTCCCCTGCAAGGCAAAGTGGAGAATATGAAAGATCCAGATCAACACAAACTAAGTTAAATGTTAACATGGAACATGCTTGATGTACGAATAAAAATACAATTTAACACACACATACAAAAAACATGCACAAACCAAACAAACACACAAATAGCTAAACTTAATCTTAAATCTGAAGAGGGCACTCCACAGATATTATGAATTTCTGAGACAGTGACAGGTGTAATGCAAAGTTGTCTGTACTTGTAACATACACAATGGAGAGAATGGTGGCATACAGCTATGTTACTTTCATGTACTGTGGCTAAAATTTCTTTGGTTATTGTACTTGTGGAAATTCTACATGATCTAAGCACACAGCTAACCAAAATGGCTGCTCCCATGTGCTCTAAAATATCCTGAAAAATTATTCTTTGAGCACATTATCTTTAGCAGTTATTGAAATGGGGGAAAATAAATTTTGCCAGACTAGACAATACCAGCTTCTGAAAGTACAAAGAATGAATTACAAAATATATAAAAAGTAACAAAACATTATTGCCTCTTTTTTCCCCCACAATTTACCTATGAAGTCCAGGAAGTGAAAATGATCCAGCAGAGCAAGCAGTTTTTTAATAAATCTGCATATGAAGTAAGGCCAAGCTGTATACTCTACAACCCAAATGACACCAATCAATCATACACAAAAATAAAGGGAATGAAAAGCTCCTTTAATAATACCTACGATATATACAAGGCCTTTTTTAAATAGCCAGTATAACCAGTAAGGAAAACCTGGGAAATTCTTTTTCTTTAAAAATCTAACCCTATGCAAAATACGAAACTGTACAAAGCCACCTAAATCTAACATACCTTTAGGATCTCCATTGGCAACCTTTCCATGTTGATCTGCTGCAGTAAATGAGCTAGCTCCTCTCTTTAGCCTCTGTTTCTCCCTCTCTGCCCTCAGCTGAAAAGGAGGCCATACAACCAGTTTCATGATGCACAAAGGACTGGATTCCTCATGAGATTATCAAAGGATTCAATTCTCATGAAGTTACCAAGGATAGAACAGTCACATGTACAAACAATGACAAGTTTACTGGTAAATATGCAGCAGACAACAGAAATTTAACATATACTATCTGGAATAAAGATGTTAGCATTGCTGTCAAGTAAAACAAATTCAGAGAGCAATCAGTAGCTAAAAATAATAATGATAAAAGTGCTGAAAATACAGCAAGAATAGCTACAGAAATACTAACAGTAAAGAAGGCCCTGAAGAGTATACTGTAACTTTTAGAAGAAAAAAAATTTATGATCAATCTATATTAACAAATGTTCATAACCTTGTCATATGTAACTGGAAAATGTCATTAAGAAGTCCAATTGTCACACATCTTGCATAACTGACTAGTTGACCAATTCAATAAGCAGGCTTATATGGTTTTTTAAGAACACCACCTGTGTAGACTATCTTTATATCACTTTGATTTGACCTTTGAGCTACTTTTATATATGAAAGTGTTTCAGGATAAATGCATACTGGTGTATTTTTTAAAAATTAAAAGTTAAAATAAAAAATATAAATTTCAAATAATTTGTGAGTAAAAGCATTGAATAATAAGCATGAAATGCCGTAAAATAATACTGAACACATTCTTCAATTACAAACATTTCAGCCTTTTTAATATCATAATACAAGCAACTGTCACCAAACACATTAAACTTGCTTCCATATATTCAAGAATTTACAATGTGGATAATGTTTTAGAAATAATTATCTGCACATAAATTATAAACTTGGATATGGTGTTTGCAATAAATATGTTCTTATTGGAGCAAACTTAATATTAAAAAAATAAAATCCAAATTACTTTTAAACAAATATCTATAATTGTATAAAGAAATTCTGATTCTTAATTGCAACACTTCACAATTTTTTGCTAGCCTGCAATTGCATATTTTTCCAATTCATTTGAGTCCCCAAGATTTATTATTTTGCTAATTTTTATTTGTTGTTCAACTGGGGCCATGGGTAGATGAGTGTTATAAGGTACTCGCCTGTACAGATCACCAACATCTCACCTCTTACCATGTGGGTTTTCAGTCTCAGGTTTGGCCAGCATGGGTAAGTGAGAAAACTTGCCAGTAGTTTCCTGTGGTTCAGTGGATCTTCCTGGGATTTTTCTGGTTTCTTCTTCCACCAGACATACTGGCCACCGTGTCTAGTCTATCATACTGAGAAATGGTGTTTAACCCAAAACAAGAACATATTGCGCAACTAAGGCCTATGATTCCTGTTAGTAAATATCATGAGTTACTTCCCTTGCTTAAATTTACAATGGAAGACATACCGAATCATGGCCAGGTGGGCTAAAAAGTGTCTCTTGCTACATCTATCTCATTTAGACCCTTTCATTTTATACTTAATATGTCCCACCTGCTCCTCCAGTCGTACTCTCTTCTCTTCTTCCTCTTTCTGTCGACGCTGCTTTTCGTTATCCTGCACAGCATCTTTCATTGACAACAGGAAGGTGACAAAAGGCCCAAAAAATTCATCTGGGTGTTGAGTTTTACTTGGGTCTTCTCCAAATGCCTTCAAGGTGAGTTCAAACTGAAACAGATTGGTCAGGAGTATGTGATGCATTGCCCAAGAGACTCAAATAATTCATACTGATATCGGCACCTATGCTTGATGTGCTTTTACTTCATCTTATTTTGACTGCAAGAGACAGAGTAGAGTATTGTGACATTTAGATTGTATACAGCATACATGATTTATACTGAGTAGAGTACTGTAACATGCAGATTCATACAACTTACATGATATATAGTGAGTAGAGTATTGTGACATGCAGATTCATACTGCTTACATGATTTATACTGAGTAGAGTATTGTCTCAGGCAGCTTCATACAGCTTACATAATTTATACTCAGTAAAGTATTGTTACATGCAGATTCATACTGCTTACATGATACAGACTGAAGAGAGTTCTGTAACATGCAGATTCATACAGCTTACATTATATACATTGAGTAGAGTATTGTGACATGCAGATCCATACATCTTACATGATTTATACTGAGTAGAGTATTGTCACATGCAGACTCATACAGCTTACATGATCTAAACTAAGTAGAGGATTGTGACATGCAGATTCATACATCTTACATGATTTATACTGAGTAGTGTATTGTCACATGCAGACTCATACAGCTTACATGATCTAAACTAAGTAGAGGATTGTGACATGCAGATTCATACATCTTACATGATTTATACTGAGTATTGTCACATGCAGACTCATACAGCTTACATGATCTAAACTAAGTAGAGGATTGTGACATGCAGATTCATACATCTTACATGATTTATACTGAGTAGAGTATTGTCACATGCAGACTCATACAGTTTACATGATCTAGACTAAGCAGAGGATTGTGACATGCAGATTCATACAGCTTACATGATACAGACTGCGCAGATTTGTCTCTCATTACATGCAAGAGGATATAGAGAGGGTATTCCACATTCCTGAACTGGTGGAGGGGGCTAATGCCAAACAGACCAAAAAAACAGGATTTGTTTCTGAGACACATATTCTACAACTATATTAAAGTTTTGGTTTGAGTTGGTGCTTTATGGCACAGCAACACAATCAGGTTATTTGGCACTGAGGCACTTGGATTAAAGTGCGTTGCCTAAGGAGAGACAACGGTAGCTGACCCAATGGTAGGATTCTAACCCACACCCTTTTGGTCTTGAGTCCAGCATGCTTCCTGTGGCTCCCTCTGAGTTTTGGTCAAGACTATATAACAACTGAAAGAACCCACACATATAAAGCTCTAACAAACTCTGACTTAAGCCATTAGCTCAATATCACATAACTCTGATTAGGGTTTACCTTAAGTGAGTCAGTTAGTATATGGTTATCATTTGAGGATAAATAATCACTTACATAAATATCACTCATATAAATATCACTTGTACAATTATCACTTATATAAGTATCACTCATAAGTATCACTCATATAAGTATCATTCATAAGTATCACTATAAGTGTCACTCATATAAGTATCACCTGTACAAGTATCACCTGTATAATTATCACTTGTACAGGTATCATTCATATAAGTATCATTCATAAGTATCACTCATTTAAGTATCACTTGTATAAGTATCCCTTGTATAAGTATCATTCTTATAAGTATCACTTGGGCAAGTATCACTCATATAAGTATTATTC
Source organism: Megalonaias nervosa (assembly GCA_016617855.1). Lineage (NCBI taxonomy): Eukaryota > Metazoa > Mollusca > Bivalvia > Unionida > Unionidae > Megalonaias > Megalonaias nervosa. The sequence goes on from JAECUM010005290.1 coordinate 52,779, forward strand.
TTAGAAGTATCACTTGTATAAGTATCACTCACACAAGTATCATTCATATAAGTATCACTCGTATAAGTATTACTCAGAAGTATCACTTGTATACATAACACTCGTAAATCTCACCTGTATAATTATCACTCATACAAGTATCACCTGTACAAGTATTATTCATATAAGTATCACTCATATTAGCATCACTTGTATAAGTATCACTCTTATAAGAATCACTTGTACAAGTATCACTCTTATAAGTATCATCTGTACAAGATTCACATAAGTATCACTTGGATAAGTATGTCATAAGTATCACTTGTATAAGTACCATGCATATGAATATCACTCAATATGGGGGTAAGCATAAATTATCATAAATATAGGCAGATAAATGTCATGAGAAAAGAGTTGCTGATTTTGTGTTTTTGGGCACAGCAACACCATAGGTTATTTAGTGTAGGGGCAATTAGATTGAAGCACCTTACCCATGGACATGCCAATTATAGCCGAACAAGGTTGATATCATGGTAGTATTTCAACCCCCAACTTTTCCATTGTGAGTCTGGTATGCTAATCACTAACACCTACAACTCCAATAAACAGAGACTGAGGCACAGTTACATGTTTTAGAACATTCTACCCAAGACTGCCAAAACAAAGCAAACATAGCAAAAAATATTAAAAATACACAGAAATATGTGTAATTCAGACTCAGAAGTGTTCCTTCTGAATCAAGATGCAGCTTGTTGGAACCTTTAAAACTGAAGTGTAAGGAATTAATGATAGTTTTATGTGAGTAAAAAATAAGTTATTTTATTTTCATCTAACGTATTCAATTATATTAAAAAGCCCCCCAAAAATAAGCGACAACAAAAATGAGGAATAGATGCACTAAAGAGACCTTCACAACAACCTTGTACTTTTCAATTAAAATATCAATTTCTTTGTAGGAAAACTTCTTGTATTGTTTGATGTATCCAATGTGAAATTCAAATAAATTTTCACTGTAATGCTCATGGATTTTAATTCTTATATTTAAACTATGCATTTTATATCAAGAAAGAATAGAAGTTTTATGAATTCAGTTTAAAAAATGAGCTACTGTTTTTTTCATGCAAACAGAATATCAGTAAAGGATATAATAAGAATGATGATTATCATTTTCAGCATAATCATTGTCATCATCACATCCATCATTTGTGAGAGAAGGGCACATAAAAAGCATATTTATTCAGCTTCACATAAAAAATATGTTGAATACTGTATATTTATTTTTCCAGCTCAACAATAAATTTCATTAAAAAAATGTGTTTAGCAAAAATATCCCCTTCGCCTGTGAGAGACAGGGATACAAAAAATTTTAATCAGCTTCTCATCAGTAAAATATAAAACATTATAAAATTTCAGCTCAACAATAAATTACACTGAAAAATTATAATTAGCAAAACATAACAATGGTGACTATCTGCACAAATATCGAACATATAAAATATGAGTAAAGTGAACAGCACATTATGTGCCTACCCCATATTTAACACTCCCCGATGTAGATAACATTTTTGTGCCAAAATAAGTTTTATTTCAGTCAGTGACATTAACCTTTTCACGCCAAAATCCCAAGTTCTTCCTTACCTGATGTGCAAGTCAGTCACATTGTTACTGTGTGGAAACAAGTTTTTTTTCCTTCAGTCTTGGTGACCTTAACCTTGGACCTTTTGACCTCCAAATCAATATAGTTCTTCCTTAACCCAAGTGCAAATCATCTGCAAAGTTTGGTAGCCACTGATGTTGGAGAACTGGAGCTGTTCTGCAGAAACTATTTCTATTCTTCAAGCCACAATGACCTTGATCTTTAAGTGTCTAACCCCAAAATTGATACGGTTTTTCCATCTTCCTACTGCATCCACAATAACATCCACAATGTTTGATAACTGTCAATGGTGGACAACTAAAGTTTTTGTGCAGAAATGAAACAGGTAACAAGAAGACAGATGGATGGACTGACAGACAAGACAACGTAGCAACAAAATGTGCTCCTCCTTATGGCAGGTATACAAAAATGTTAAAGAATTCTGAATTTTACGATGCTTAAAATATTTGGATCATTACATGAACCTGCTTCAAACAAGGTTTTTTCAAGAAGGGCTTCATGACCCTAATCACACATAAGTTGCATAGCCAAGAACCATTTGATCCAACATGAGGTATGAGTAATAGTTTTGTTCAGATGCATGTGAAAAGGCTGCCATTCTGCAGATCAGTTTTAATAAATGCTTAAGTCACTTTTATCACAATGTAGCATGTATGAGTGGCCTGAATCTGATGCATAAGCTGACAGGCAAGCAATGGGGGGTAACTCACCTTCTGTTTCATCTCAGCAAAAGATTCCTCCACCTCAGAGAAATTATATGAAGCTACAGTGGCAAACTCTGTCATTACTGTTACAAACCTGTCCCCAGCAGTCACTTGTTTATCCTTAAAATATTCCAGTTCCTGAAAAGATGTTTACATGTATATATGAAACAGATAAGCACTGGTAGCTGAACATTGTTTCTGGACCAGAGGTCTCAAACACACACAGCCGGTGGACCACATGCGGCCTGCCAAGCTGTATCCTGTGGCCTGCAAAATGATTGGTGTCACATAGTGTCAAGAGAGATAACAAAGGTGATGTGGCCCTTCAGCCATCAAAAATGCCATCATGCAGCCCTCAGGGTGGCTTGAGTTTGAGACCCCTGCTCTGGACATTATATCTAGAACTAATCAGAGTAGACATTCTGGCCTTCAGGAGGTAGAATATTTTTATCAGAACAATGCCGTTGTTGTCGACTGTTTTTTTGATGGCACCTTCTTCACATTATTTGGCTATGTTATGATGAGGAATTCAGAGCTAAATCTCTTTTCCAGGGACACCTACAGGCAGCCAACCTGGGCTAATCTTGGTAGGTATCAAACCTATGACCACTGGATTATGAGTTCATCCCTCTACCAATAGAGCAACCAATGGTCACTTATCATATCTCACTGTAATGATTTAGTTACAATGGCCATATTGAACAGTGGATCAGCATCTTCTGCACAAAACTTAAAGGTCCTCAAATCTACAGTAATTTGGTCAGCAAAAGTCATTTCATTTTTATTTTTTGGTAATTTGACCTTTGATACCTTATTCAAAGGAGGTATTTTTGTTAAATTAGGTCATATTCTTTTCTGCAGCTTTTGAGAAATTGTTTCAAGATTTTTCTATTTTTAGTAATGGCAACCATATTTTATGGTGGATCAGCATCATTTGTACAAGTTATAAAGGCTTCATACCAAAATGCTTTCCATCTAATTTGGTGGACAAATGCTGTTGGCAACTACTTCTATTTGTAATAACACTGGACACGTTTGATGGCAAATCAGCACAACCTGAAAGGCCTTTATGCCAGGATGCTGTTGGCAACTGCTTCTATTTGTTGTAACGCTGGACACATTTTGATTGCAAATCAGCACAATATATAAAACTTGAAAGGCTTTTATGACTGGATGCTGTTGGCAACTACTTCTATTCGTAATAACATTGGACACATCTGACTGCAAATCAGCACAATATATAAAACTTAAAAGGCTTTTATGCCTGGATGCTTCTGTACAATTTGCTCCAATTCTGTTCAGTACGTTTTGACAAGCCATTAAAGTTTTTCTATTATTATTTACATTGATGATATTCTTTTGGCAAATCAGCATCATCTCAAAATTAAAAGGCATGCTAGAATGTTTTCTTACTATATTTAGTTAATTTATATTAAACAGTTTTACCAAAAAATCATCTAAAGGTATTTCTATTTTTAATAATGGCAGCTATATTTCTTAGTAAATTGGCATTATTCATACAAGTTAAAAAGGAATTCATGCCAGGATGCTTTCATGTAAATTTGATAAATTCTGTCCAGCAGTTTTTAAGAAAAAGTCATTTAAAGGATTTTTTTTCTATTTTTAGTAATGCTGATACTTGATTAGCAATATTTTTTATAAAATTTAATGACATTCATGCCATAATTCCTTCTCTCTTAGCCAAGTTTATGCACGGTACCTCCTACAAGAACTTTCTCAGTCAAGTTTGTTTGAAATTTTTTTATACAAATTTGCTGATTCTGGTAATCCTAGTTTTTTCCACTATACATACCTTTTCAATATCTTTCAAACCTGTGTGAAGAACTGTCAAATCTCTGTTCAATTCTGTAAAACTACAATAAGAAAACAACCACTGTAATAAAATATTCCTTTAGTTGAAAATAAATAAGATCTGAAAAAAAAGAAACTTCGGTATGAAAAAGCACCAATGGCAGCATGACTGGATTGCAAAGCTTTGTTCTGTATAAATGATGCAGTACTCTTTCCATGTGCCACGTTACAATGCACTGCAAGCAATAGTGTCTAAGAAACTGAACAAAATGCAAAGGTTAATGCAGGTTATTGGAGAATGAAATATAGGTTGCAGTGACCTAGTTTTGACTGAAGTGCATTATAATCGTCATAATACAGTTACATTCCATGTTACATGTTTCTGCAGGTAATAATGTCTGAGAAACAGAACTAACACAATGATCAATTCATTTAACTAGAATGTGAAACATAGGTCACTGTGATTTAGTTTTGACTGAAGGATACACTGGTTTTCATGAAACAGTTACTTAACAACTTATGTGACTCTACAAGCAAAAGTTCACAGAAAATGACTAAAATGCAAACTCAAATCTAGAGAAACTGAGCTTAACACAAAGGTAAACATAAATCATTGACCCATGAAATATAGGTCACAGTGACATAATTTTTACCAATGGTTGTAGCATTTATCATGAAACATTTATACACCAAGTCATGTGACTTTATATGCAGCAGCATCTGAAAAAATGACATATTAATCCTGACCTTAGTGTTGATGCCAAAATGAGCACAATTACATAATCAATATATAAGCCATAAATTCATTGCAGTCCAGTCAAAATAACATAATTAGGTTGCCACTATCATGCCCTCACAGGTTGATATGGTTCATAAGCCAAAACAATATGTGTAGTTAAAGCCATTAACGACCAGCATATTATTACAGAGAATTGACAAAGCTGGCTCATTACTAACTTCTTCGTGATATTATGGACCGCTTGCTTGTGCCAGCATTTGATTGAACTCTTAAACTTACTGCATATGAATTAACACAATTGCAAAATATCTGGAATAGATCTATAATCAAACATTTAAGTATGTCCCCAAGATGAAGCATTTTGTATACATGGGGCCATTTCTTGTCCTTTCATTAGACCAATCCAGTGACCTAAGTGGACAGAGTGTCCACCTAGAATGTGGGAAGTCATGGTTTTGAACCCTACCCAAGTCATAACAGAGACTTATAAATTAGTACTAGCAGCTGCCTTGCTTGTGCTCAGCATTAAGAGATTAGTGTTAAGAATGGTCATCCTGGTGGCAGGATAATGTGACTGGATGGGACCTCATGCTACATGTCCACAGCATGATGCCCCTGTGCTAGACATCACTATAAACTGCCACACTGCTTACATTTTAGCGATATGACTGAAAAATTGTTAAAGCTACATTAAAAATCCAAATCACACACAAACTTCCGTTCAGCATATTTATCAAACTGCATAATGCAGTTTTGACTAAACTATGACCAATAACAACAAAACTGCTTTTAGTCAGGAAAATGAATTTACAAATTTACACGACTGATTAGTGAAATTATATAAATTCAATTGAGAAAAAACAAACTCACTTTACTTTAGCTGCCATCTTTACATCTTCAACTTCATTCTCCAATTTTAAAAGATCTGGAAACTGAAAGAAGACTTTTTAGGGTAAAACATACATTATAGTATCCTGACTAGAGAATGTGAAAAAAATGATTACAGAACTTGTATCTACAAAAGTTTTAGTAGTCTCAAATAGTACTGTAAACACTGATTATCATGCAGAATAAAAATTTAGACCAAAATGGTCTTGACAAATAAATGGTGGTCCCTGTGATTGGGCATAAGAAACATAAAATAATAAAAAGAGTCCCTTGAAAGGGTTGACACTCTACTGGCTGAAAACAATTTCTAGAAATCTTTTCTAACCACTGTATACTGAATCCATCTTGAAAGACCACTGCTGTGAGACCACTTGTCTTGAAAGACCAGATTATTTATTGATTATATAGTGTTTTGACCCCTCTTGAGAGACATTTTTGGCAGAATGGGGTGGTCTTTCAAGATAGGTTACACTGTAATTCATGGGTTTCTCTGCTGCAAGTCATGTGCATTTTAAAATTTTTTAACATCTACTTTTACTTGGCACCTAACAGCTATTCTTGTGCTGATCTGCTGTAAAACACTACCAAATACAGACTTCTGGTGAAAATCCCATATTGATATCGCTCTCCATTCAGAAGCAGCAGCCATAACAAGATGTCAATGATGGCTGCCAAGGTGGCCCTATTGGCTATCAGATCAGAAGCACTCATTTTCATTTAGGACCAACTAAAAACATCATAAAAAGTCTTTTAGTGAAAACCAAATGTTTCTATGACTATCCATTCAGCAATAACAAGATTGTCAAGATGGCTGATGTGGTGGCCATATTGGATATCTGAGTAACACCATTTTTATTTCGGACCAACAAGACCATGAGATGGATATATGTGCCAAGTTACATGGTAATCCTCCTAGTAGTTTTGAAGAAGCAGCAATAACAAACTTGGGCTAACAGTCAGATGGACAACAGATGATGGACAATGAGCAACAGGCCATCACATAGGCTCTTCTGGTCAAGCAGAGGTAAAATTAAATTTTAAAGATAGCACTTGGGTTTAAAAGGCAGCAACTGAAATATCTGAGCCAATATGTGTTTTAGATTATGCTAGGTTTAACTTACCTTTTTCTCTAAAACCTCCACCAAGTAGTGGAGAAGGGTGACATTCTTACTGATGCTGGACTTTGTGTCCACCAGGTTATTGAGGCTGTGGAGGGTGAAACCTCTAGCATTCCCTCTCTGCCCACGGTTCATGTAATTACCATAAGCCAAAACAATCTCGAGGAGCTTCTTCAACTGCCGACTTCTGCACATCTGCTTCGAGCCCTCAAATACAGCTACAGAAAAACAGGAATACTATTAATACTGTAATAGGAGTTATCTGAATTACAATGATGAGATATTTATAAACCTGTGTGAAAATTCATGTTAAATACTGCACATTCCATTCATTCCACTATTTTGTAATCTGTATGGCACATAGTAAGGCATCTGTATGGCACACAGTAAGGCATCTGTATGGCACATATTAAGGCATCTATATTGCACACAGTATGGCATCTGTATAGCACATAGTAAGGTGTCCATATGACACATGGTAAAGCATCTGTATGACACATAGTATGGCATCTAAATGGCACATAGCATGGCATCTGTATGGCACATAGTATGGCATTTGTATGGCACATAGTAAGGCATCTGTATGGCACATTGTATGGCATTTATATGGCACATAGTAAGGCATCTGTATGACACATAATAAGGCATCTGTATGGCACATAGCATGGCATTTGTATAGCACATAGTAAAGCATCTGGAACATAGTATGTCATCTGTATGCCACACAGTAAGGCATCTGTATGGTACATAGTAACTTGAAGGCATGTGTATGGCACATAGTATGGCATCTGTATTACACATAGTATGGCATCTGTATGGCACATAGTAAGGCATCCATATGACACATAGTAAATCATCTGTATGATATATAGTATGGCATCTGAATGGCACATAGCATGGCATCTGTATGGCACATAGTATAGCATTTGTATGGCACATAATAAGGCATCTGTATGGCACATAGTAAGGCATCTGTATGGCACATAATAAGGTATCTGTATGGCACATAGCATGGCATTTGTATGGCACATAGTAAAGCATCTGTATGGAACATAGTATGGCATCTGTCTGCCACACAGTAAGGTATCTGTATGGTACATAGTAACTTGAAGGCATGTGCATGGCTCATAGTATGGCATCTGTATTGCACAGTGTCCCCTTCTTCAGCAAAAGGTACATAGTATTAATTTAATGTGGAAAACAATTCCAAAAAGAACCAATATTTTTCAGCTCAAGTATGTTTGCTGTCAAAGTCTAAAGACATTTGAGATTATGGGTAAACTCTTTGTGACTGAAAATGTGACATAAATTTGCCTGTTGTGGGCAAGGGTGAAACAGTATGACAGATTTGCCTGTGGTCAGCATGGAAAATATTTGCCCTTTTACCAACTGTGGGCAAGACAGGAGTACAAAAAATCCTGAACTGTGTCACCAATCTTTCCACCCTAGGCTGAAAACAGAAAAGACAAATACACACAGTACCATTACTGTTTTCAAATACATACAGGATACATATATGAGCAATTTAAAACCTTCTAAACATTTAAAGTACTTCCAAATAATTACAAATCCACACCCACATTATACTGAATGAAATGTGTTCTCTTGCACAGGAGTACAGTATGTAACTGTAGATATTCCATTTTACCTGCTATTTTGGGCTTAATGTCCAGCATTCTATCTTGGAATTTCTTTTTGAAGTATAGAGCTGTGACCCTCTCTTCATAATGGGTGATCCTGAAAAGTAGGATTAAACTAGCTTTTGCAGTTTTATAAAAGTGATTAAAACACTGCTAAAAAACAGAATTTACAAGTACTGTATACACCCACTTATAAATCGAGTCAAACTGCAAATATAACATAGACCCTAAAATGCTGTTACATAATGTGTTGTTTGTTCTACTGATTACTCTAAACAAACTGCTGAGACCCAGATCTGCTGGTGCATTATGTAATGGCAGATCTGGGTCTGTGTAGTTTTTGCAGTTGGGCAAGCACATATGGTATATGATGAAGAAACGTAAGATTACAAACAAAAGTCACTCTACTGGCCAAAAATAAGTTTTAGGAATCCCTGATAAGTCTGTTTCTTCTGTCCTTTATTTCTTTTTAACTGTTTTTAAAACAACTCTGATATTCTTGACATAATAAAACATAGCAATATTAGCTATTGGTGAAGAATCAACAACATGGGTAGTCATTAAACTGTATGATGCCAATATTAGCTGTTGGCATGGGGTCAAGAACATGAATCTGGTCATTAATCTGTACAATGCCAATATTAGCTGTTGGCATGGGGTCAAGAACATGAATCCAGTCATTAAACTGTATGATGCCAATATTAGCTGTTGGCATGGGGTCAAGAACATGAATCTGGTCATTAATCTGTACAATGCCAATATTAGCTGTTGGCATGGGGTCAAGAACATGAATCTGGTCATTAATCTGTATGATGCCAATATCAGCTGTTGGTGAGAAGTCAACAACATGGGTACAGTTTAATTATCAGGCTTATATATTGCATCACAACCCTGCTGAAATGCTAGTCATCAAAGTTATACATCCATTGAAATGGCAACACAACCCCACTGAAAAGCATGTGCATGTGTGCGTGTGTGTGTGTGTGTGTGTGTGTGTGTGTGTGTGTGATTTTGAATTTTAATGTAGCTTTAAAAAATTACAGCCATATCGCTAAAATATCTGCAGTGTAGCAGTTTACAGTGATGTCTAGCACTGGGGCATCATGCTGCATACATGTTACATCAACATCGAAAAGCTAGTCATCCAAGTTACATGCTAAGAGAATGGCATCACAACCCCATTAAAAAGCTAGTCACACAAGTTATCTCTCCTCTGAATGGGAACACAACCCCAAAGAAAAGCTAGTTATCCAAGTGATATGTCTATTGAATCGCATCACAACCCCACTGAAAACCTTCTCATCCAAGTTATATGTCTATTGAATGGCATTACGACCCCATTTGAAAAGTTATCCAAGTTATGTCTATTGAATCACATCACAACCCCATTAAAAACCTAGTCATCCAAGTTATATGTCTATTGAATGGCATCACAACCCCAATGAAAACCTAGTCATCACAGTTATGTCTACTGAATGGCAACACATCCCTACTGAAAACCTAGTCATCCAAGTTACATGTCTATTGAATGGCATCACAACCCCATTGAAAACCTTCTCATCCAAGTTATATGTCTATTGAATGCAACACAACCCCATTGAAAAGCTAGTCATCACAGTTATATGTCTATTGAATGGCAACACAACCCAATTGAAAACCTAGTCATCCAAGTTATATGTCTATTGAATGGCATTACAACCCCATTGAAAACTTAGTTATCCAAGTTATGCATCTATTGAATGGCATCACAACCCCACTGAAAAGCTAGTCATCAGTTATATGTCTACTGAATGGCATCACAACCCCACTGAAAAGCTAGTCATCACAGTTATATGTCTACTGAATGGCAAGACATCCCCACTGAAAACCTTGTCATCCAAGTTACATGTCTACTGAATTGGTGAGATTGGAGTATGTTCGTTTACTTGAATGGTGTTTATTGGCACATCAGCATCTGAAAGACAATTTCCAAGATAATATGAACTAAGTGTTTTGCGTTTCAAATGTGAATGTGTCCAAACCAGTTCTTGTTGGCTGCAATTAATTATCTCTGGGCATGACATTTTACTCACATTGTCTTGACACTGAATAATCATTCACGTGCTGATGTGCCAATAAACACTTAATAAATCAATTTGCCCATGCCCATTTTGACTTGCAGCAGCATATGACACAATCCAGTTGGCATGAATAGCATCCCCCCCCCATTTTTATGGACTGCCATGAAACTTGGTAAATATTATGACCATTACCTGTGTACACAGACAAAACACTAGTTCCTCAAATTTTCCTCCAGATAAAACAAGTCTGCTTCCAAGTCAACTCTAGATATCATGACTGTAGTTTCATTCTTTATGACTGTTGCATGTTTAATCAAAATTTCATCATTGTTGACCAAACATTAAAAAAGCTCAATATGAGGAAGAAAACTTTAGATGTTTAGTGAAACTGGGGCCAAGTTTAAACTTTATCAATCAGTGTACACAATCTTGCATAAATGTAGAGCAATGTTGTACATGTGATATTGTGGTAATTAAACATTTTCTACAAATGTCATTGACTGTATCAGCTGTTGATTACCTAATGAAGTTAACTCAGAAAAATAACAAATCCTTTTTATTCTATGTACTCTTTCTCATTGATAAATATAGTCTTTTGGGGTGTGTATGACAAATATGACATGTGTAAAAATCCCAATGATTTTTTGGCTAATACATTGTGTTTTGTGTATTAGACCCAGATGCACTGATTTATACCAATTAGACTGTTTTACTGTAGGTAGGGCATATCTCAGTGATTTAGGGCTCAATTAAAAAGCACTGCAGACCTATATGATGGAAGCTGGACCACTGACTAAAAAAAACAGCAGAGAGACACAGCTGCTTTGCTACCAATAGCAAGTTTTACCTGTAGTCTACATAGTTCAGTAAGATACAGTAAAACCTGTTCTGAGTGACCTCTGCTATGAGCGACCACCTGTCATTTCCTACCGCAATCATAATGCACTGATTAATTTTATTATATAAATGCTCTGTCATGGGTGACCACCTGCTGAACGCGACCAGTGACCACAATGTCTTGGCAAAATATGCATTTTGACAGTGCTATGAACAACGACTGCTTATACAGTTCTGAAAAAAAAATTGGCTGGCTACCGATATCTGAAAGTTTTTAGGTATGCTTATAGTGTTTTGTAGTTTCTTATTGTAAACCAGACTAAAGTACATGCAGATTATTCCTGCACTTAGCCTGGTTCCCAGCTTTATTATAGCTAGCGCCCATATGTTAGAGTAGGACCCAGTATCCCTATGAATGACCGTATCATGAGAACATAGACACCACTGACATATATGTAATCATTTGTAACAATGACTGCTTGATTAGTAACAATTGTTCTGATAAAAAACAAACATAAAAAGAACCAAATTAAAAAAAAAAGATTCTGGCTACCAGTGATAGATGCTACAGTCCATAAACCAGGCTAATGTACGTGTCGTGAATTACCATTGTAATGCTGAAATTGACGTAGTGGTCATGGATATTGTTTCTCTTAATCAGTATTGCCTGGGGGGTGAATAAGGTCTTTGTCTATTAAACCAGCAAGAGAGAATCGTTGTTTGCGGGATTCAATTGATAGTGTTAAAGATTTGTGATGTTTGTTGTTTTTTCCCCCCAGTGTTACAGTGATTACATCCCAATCACCAAGCTATCAAGTTGGTGCATCCAGGTTATGCACTTTGTTTATAGAGGTAATCCATGTTTGTCTTCTTTTGAATTCAGCCACTGACTTATGTCTCTGAGTAAATGGTTCTCTTTCTGGATGAGATAACTGTTTATTTCATTAATTGTTAGATATGCAATGCACATGTATAGATTTTTCATATTTTCCCAAAGCCCAGTCAAAACTGTCTTTACAGTCAATATTACAACTAAGCACTAATAATGTTAATACCTAGTACCTTAATAACAACGGACAAGCCTCCAACCAAAAAGAGACATTTTTATGCTGGAGAAAATAATTATTGTAGCTGAAAGAAGTGAAAAAGAGCAAACCACTTGCAAAATAGTGATTTAAAAGTTGGTAAAACAAATTTAGGGTGCTATAAAGGAAAAGGAATAAATCAGAAATGATTTCATATACTAATACACATACATGTGATCTTCAAATGTAAATGTGGTTTCATGTTTAATGATAGAAGTATACCTTTACTGCTATAAAATTTTGTTTTCAGATGAATGCATACAATATTTTAGCAAGAACTATTAATAAAGAATAGACTATATGCACATTGATTGTGGTTATTTTTCTTTAACTTGTTCTGAAACTGGACCTTGGAAACTGGTCTTCTTGTACAAACCTGTTATGAGAGACCACCTTTCTTGAGAGACTGTTTTTTGTTGGCAGAAGGGGCGGTCTCTCATAACAGGTTTTACTGTACTGATAAAATACTGTCTACTTACTTCCCCATTTCGTACAGAAACCTGTCAGCCCTGGCCATCTGGTCAATGTCATGTCCAAGCTCTGACAGCAGTTGAATCTCCTCGTTACTGGGTACAAACTTCAGAAGCTGTTTATAGAGACATACAAAGTTAAATCAATTACTGAAATAAAATTCAAACTTTTTCCTTCCATTGTCTGATAAGAAGCAAAAACAAACGCTACTCCTGGCCTGCATGTCAAGCCCCCTCCCCACCCACCCACACTTCATCCAGCTAGACCCAGATGAGTGCATACTGCAGCTTTATTCCAAATTTGAAGATGGTAGGATAAAATGGCATTACAAATGAAAGTAAAATGCTTAACAGGTTAATCTACAGTGAAATATCAACACAAACATAGATACCAAGTGAGCACAATGATAGATACCAAGTGAGCACTATGTCAAGCCTCAGGGACAGATGGACATACATGGATACTAACTGAGCACTATGGCAAGTTTCTGGGACAGCCAGATACAAACACTGATAGTAACTGAGTACTATGTCAAGTTTCTGGGACAGCTGGATACAAACATTGATACCAAGAGAGCACTATGTCAAACCTCAGGGACAGATGGACACATATTCCATTGAGCATGTTAACAGTCTGTAGAGATTAAATCAGTCTGCTGATGAAGTCCTTAGCATGAGGATGAAAGCTTCAGGTTAGCTTTCTCATTATTGTTTGTATGTGTGGTTGAACAGTAAAAACACTGTCAAATATGAATAATATTACTACACAGTCAAGCTTTCACCAAAGTAAAGCTAGATGTAACCTTTGCAATGCTGAATTAGTTTAAAAGGTAACAACTTCAAACTTGATAAATCACCTGAAATTTACACTCCCATTCACAAGGTGATCATAATGTCCAAACAATGAATAGTTTTATTGCTTACAATCTTTTAAACTCTCTTCTTTGTTATTCAGGTGCTCTTGAAAAGATAATGTGTAATATGGCCAGTTGACAAAGATAATGTGTAATATGGCCAGTTGATAAAGATAATGTGTAATATGGCCAGTTGATAAAGAATACGCTTTATAGAACAGAGGTCATATCAAAGTCAAACAAACCCAACATGTACCAAATATGGCATCCAAATTTTACTATATCTATTTGGCCATAAGCCATTGCGATTTTAATTATGAACACACATCACTTTCCAGATATTTTATCTGAGATTGTCACTGCAGTTAAATGAACTTGTACTCAAGAGTTACTTCCCATCTTCACTTATAATCCATGTTCTGCACTGAAGGAATATTTTGTTCAAAAAAATGTTGAAGTTAAACAGGAAATTTAACATCTACAGTCATTTATTCTTTTTTTATTTTAGTCTGAATTCCTCCACTTCTAATTTACTTAGGACTCCTAAACTATCATTTAATTTTATTTAGATGAATGAGTTCACAGTGCCTTCATTACAGCTTCACAGGCTGGGTTGGGGGTCAATAAATTTCAAGTGACCTTTGACAAAATAAAAGGAGAGATTTTGATAACTATATTAACTTGGACAAATATTTTAATTCTACTTAAAAATAGTTGCCAAATATTAGAAAATCTTGTATTCAGTTCATCCCTGGTAAAATTTTGTTTTCACACAAAAGCTCTGATACTACTGTGAAAGGTATTGACACTGATATATTTTAAATGTGTATATCTTTGTTATTTAATTGAAATCATGCTTGATATAACTGATTAACTTAAAAGCTCACACAATTTACTTCCTACTAACCTGTTCTAACATATCTTTTGGAATATCCTCCTGTTCATCCATGACAAGCACAGCTCGAGCTATTTCTTCATTGGAAAGCTTGAGTTTGGACAGAAGGATCGTACAGTTTTGGGCCCTTCGACCGTCTATCACAGACAATTCCTTTGTCTTCATTTTGGTACTTTTACTGTCTTCACTGTCTCCATCAATTTGCTTTTTTTGGTAGGCTGAAAATGTTTTTTCGAATTCCTCCAAATCAAGCAGATGGTATATCTGTTAGCAGGAAAAAAAGAACATATTAACATAGCTGGATAAATAACAATTGTAAACATGTAACAGGTGCACAGAACCTGCAATCTGACTTTATTATCAATACTTGAGAAGTGAAACAGCAACCCACCCACCTACCCATGACAAAATGAAAAGAAAGAAAAAGATTGGATTCAATTGGAAATTCCTTCCTCTGAAAGTAGTGAAGTAGTATGATAATAGGGCTTTTGGGTCTTTATTATTTATGGTAATTATCTAGGTCAAAGACCTCTACACCCCTATGACAACAATTCCAACTGGTGTTGCTATGAGGTAATCCTGACAGCATTTGGCACAGTATTTTAACTGGTACCATGGAGTCCTGCATGCAGAATTCATTGGTCCACTGGAATTTCATTAACATCTTCAGTCCAACCAAGAACTGTTCTCAACAATGACTGTGCAATATCAACTGTGTATGTTGGAGACTGAAATAGCAGAGCCAAGTGTGGACTTATATTCACATATCTAGATGTTAGAATTGTGCTTGGTCACCAAAGAAATCATGTTGGATCTCTTCAATCATTGATTTAATCTTGTTCACACCTGTGGAAAGTCAAATAATATTCCAGGTACTGTCTCAACCACCCTCTGGTGAAAGCATAAGTGAGTTATTTGCAAGGAAACCCAAAAACAGCCAAAATTTAATGTGAAGCCAACTACAATAAATGTACAATGACACCAGTGTGATCTTGAGTGTGTGGGATGAATGAATGGTATATTAAAAGTCACAGAAAATTCTGGTTTTGTTGATGAGACAGAGATCATTGAGGTAATGCTCAGGGTTGTGTTTGCATCAACATGATGCATTGTAGCATTGATTTCACAAAGAATCACTTTTTAATTCATCACTGATTGTTTCAATAAATTCAAGCATCAATGTATGAAACGTTTCCAGGTCCATGATGTCATTGGTGAGCAGCTACTGACAAATTGACGCGGCCTCATTAAAGACTTCTAGTGTGTTGTTACCCTTGCAAACTGACCCAGGAATCTTTCCAGCTGATCTGCAAGGTCGTAGGGGTCACACAGTCCACCAAAACGTTGTTGTTCCAATTCTTCTCTTAGAAATCTGATATTACTTCCTGCTTGCTAAGTTTTTAGCTGCTTCTTTAAACAAGGCCATTTGTTCTTTCCACACAGGTTTGGGTGTACATACAGGTCTGGGTGTACATACAAGTTTGGCTGTACATATAGGTTTGGGTGTATATACAGGTCTGGGTGTACATACAGGTTTGGGTGTACATACAAGTTTGGGTGTACATATAGGTTTGCATGTACATAGGGGTTTGGGTGTACATACAGGTTTTGGGGGGTGGGGTGTAACTGCATGTCTTTGCTCCTGCAAAGATACACATCTTTCTTCTTGTTCTTGTTGTGTGGGTGTAAAATGTTTTGTTATTCTTGGGTTGGGCTGATACACACTGCTGTTTCTGTAGATATGGATGTTTTTGTTCTGCTAGCTGCCTGTTTATTTCTTCTTGTTCTCTTAGCAATTGCTGCACATACACACATTATTCTTTCTTTGAGGGTGCTGGTGTTTCTTTCTCTCAATGTGTGTAAGGTTCATATGATACATATGATAGTCTGGGTTTAGATTGAGGTGAATGTGTGTGAGGTTCAAGCAGAGGTGGACATGTATGAGGTTGTGTCCCAAGTTTTGCCGTTTTGGGTGTTTTCAGCGTTGACTGGTATGGGGGGGGGGTCATGGAAGATTCTAAAGTGCTGCTCTGATGTTTTTGTCAAGTTCCTGGGTGCCTTTTTGGAACCTCTCCATCTGCACTGACTCAGGATGTCCTGAGAATCAAACCCAGTTCTTTTTCTGTTCCCACCATTACATGTTAAAATCCCACATGTCAGACTGGCCTTTTGTCTTCTGCCAATTTGTGTTCTTTAAACCTTGCAGTAATTCATTTGAAAATAACTTACATGTTCTAATAAAACACACTTTTTTCCCCTTCAATTTTGGTCCATATTTGTTTTAGCCTAGATGTTTGTTATTTTGGGGTTTAATGCCATTTCTCAGCACAAGACAGGTTATACATGGCAGCCAGTATAATTGGTGGAGGAAGAATCCAGGAAAATCCCAGCAAGAAACACCAACCCATGGGACCAACCAATGGGAAGCTATAGCAAGCTATCTCACGTACCCATGCTTAAAAGGCCCAAGACTAGAACCCACATGGACAGAG
The DNA here is from genome assembly GCA_016617855.1 of Megalonaias nervosa. Classification (NCBI taxonomy): domain Eukaryota; kingdom Metazoa; phylum Mollusca; class Bivalvia; order Unionida; family Unionidae; genus Megalonaias; species Megalonaias nervosa. The sequence goes on from JAECUM010005290.1 coordinate 70,009, forward strand.
GTGAGGTAGCATTGATCAGTAAAGGCGAGTGCTTTAAATCACTCAGCCACCTGGGGCCTCCATTCTAGATGTAGTGTTCCTGGATAGTGCAACATGATGTCCATGTTTATTAGTATCAATCATTTCCAAGTGCTATGGTAGTGGCATTTCAAATCATTATCTTGAGGAATTAACAAGTGCACCCATACTAATGTATTTGGATCCAAGTTTATGAGTTACAAGGATGCATTTGCTTCTGGTGGATACATGTTGTTTAATACTGAAAGGAGGCACAAATTTGTGAGTACTGCATCACTGCTTGATTTAGATTATAAATCTGTCATCAATTTATTAACTTTATCTGACTAGCATCCATTAATATTAAAATCCTTTATATGAATATTAACATATGAAAAAAGAGATTATAATTGTCATGTATCAATGACAGATGCTCTCCATACACCAATCAATCTTAGCCAAAAATTTTTTCATCGCTATCTCACACACTTATTTATATTGCAGTCAATGGGACGGGTGTCTATTTCCTTACTGTATATACTCACTTATAAGATGGCTCAAACTGCAAACTGCACAGACCCAGATCTGCTGTCGCATAATGCTCTGGAAGATATGGGTCTGTGCAGTTGTAAGGAATAATCAGTAGAACAAAAACATAAACCCTGATCTGCAATTGCATTATTCTATGGCAGATCAGGATATCTGGTTGTTTGGAGTTTGACTCAACACAGAAGCATATATTTATGTTAATTTGTCTGTTTAATATAATGAGGAAATCAAGTTCACTAGTTGTAAGTTCTGATGCACTAAGACTATCATTTTTATACTAAGACCTAACCTAGACACAGCATATTAGAAGTACAGCATAGGTTATATAACATGTTTTAAAAATAAATGCATTTGAATGAAGGGACTGGAAATTTTAGTTAAAGTGACCTTTCCAGAACCAGCTCAATCATACCTGCTGCTGTCATCCAAAAACCAAAGAGACTGAACTCAATAAACATTTTTATTTTCTGTCTAGACTGTAATGCTGCTTTCTACTTACTGCAAGTAAAATTCTTCACTGGTTAGCAAATCCCTAGCAAACTTCATTGCAAAAGTATTATTGATTTTCTTGAGGGCCACAACATGACCAATTAGTGTAATGACACCTACAAGTGCATGAAAAAACCCAACCTAATCTCTCTCTCTCTCTCTCTCTCTCTCTAACAGAATAAGAAAAAACTTGCTTTTGTGGTCACTTGAATAATAAAGGCAACTTCTTATAATGGCAAACATCTCTGATCCCTACTTTTCTCAGTTGCTGAGCTGGTTTAGGCATTATCTTTCAAGTGATCACTAAGATGTCCAATTGTATGTCTATATATCTGTAAACACCAAATCTAAGATTAATCTTAAAGTATACTTTTAGTGACTAGCTAAATTAACAGCAGAGCCTAACAAAGAAGGGATCATCTGTTTAATTATATACATCATCCTCTTTCAAATGGAAAAAAAAGTACACAAACTCTGGTCCCTTAAGGGTCCTTTACATGCAGGGTTTCGCTGTATAATGCAAACTTTTAACATTATGTGGTTTTCAAGAGCACTGCTGCAATTTAGGAACAAAGCTGGATGAAAGAAATGGTGCATTATATCTATGATACTATGCTAAGCATTATGTTCCACCATCCAGCAAGTGTTCAAGCTTGAGATTAGCCATGGTGGCTTGTGCCTATCACAATAGGCCAACTATTATGTTTCATCAAACAGCCATATACAGGTTTGTGATTGATCAGACTTTACTTTTATGGGTCTACTGCACAGGCTGCACTCCAAATGAGAAATGGTGAAAATCTGATTAAACTATTTTAAAAAATATTCAGTGAAAGAAAGGCCATCACTTAATGCATAAATAATCTGTCACTTTCCTGAAGTCACTGGATTTACAAGAATTATTTTGCTTCATAAGACATCTGGAGTGAATACACCTCTCCATTGATAACCTGTGCAAAATGGGGTCCAAAAAACATAGACTGCACTTTAAGTGAGGGTGTGAGTTACTGAGGAACCTATGAAAAATGATGTGGGGTGCAATCCTGGCTAGACATCGAGACAATGGCAGGGTAGGGGTGCAGCAGTGCTGTTCAATGGCTAAATACTTGTTTTATAATCTTGTTGGGAATAGTTGTTTTTTTCTAATGAAATTGTTTGCTTTTCGATATATATTACTTTGATTTTCAAGATAACCAATCTCTGATTGTGAAAAACATAATACTCCAAGAGGTTTCAACACAATATGTACATTTATGCCTCATTATGTACATGAAAAAAACCATTGTCAATTACATCAATGCTTTTTGCACAACAAACCAAGGTTTCTTTTGTTCAAACAGTAGATATTCATTTCATGCACAAACTGTCAATGTTAAAACTTAATTTTTTTTAAATTGTTTTATTAGTGAAATATTGAGGCTGTTATTTCATTTCAAGTAATTATGAAACTTCTGCTCACCCTTAAGCAAATCTCCACGTGCCAATTAATGAATTTAAGTTCACTACAAACTTTGGAACATGCTCCTCCATACTTAAATGTTTTTATCAAATGAAGCTCTGAACTGACTTGGTACTCCATTTGCCTGGCTGCCTTGCTATCTTTAATCAGATTTGTAATAACTAGGATAATTCAAGGTTGCTTAATTGTTACTTACACAATAATATTTACAAAGTGTTCACCTGGTCAACTGAAATGAGTTGACCTGACAAGTGACCTTGACCACTAGCTCTTACACAGGTCGGATTTGAGTGCCTTTGAATTTTTTTATTTATTCCATTCCCTTTATTTGATTTGATACAAAAGACACACTTAATGTGATAATACAGAGCAGATCTGCTTTTAATTGAGTGTAACAATACAACAAATATGTCTGCAAATGGGCCATCAAAACACTGTTGGTAGTTTATTAGGTTCTTACAGAATGCCAGCAGACATAGCTGTTATGGCAGATTTATATTTTTCACATTTCAATACAAGCGGGCATGTCACATTTATGATGATTACACTGAAACTGAATTAAAATATATGACTACAACACAAATTTCACTTGGCTAAACTTATTTAATTGCTATTTATTTTGTAAAGTATTGCCACTAGTAGGCATTAGTGACCTTTTTACTGATCAAAATTTTATCAGAGATTGATATTAACAGTGCACTGAGAATTTTTTTTATAAAGAAACTGTAACAAAATACAGGACTTCTTAACATAAGCTGGGAATTTCATGAAGTTAATTCAAATTTTTGGACATAAACAGTGGTTTTCAACAATAAAATGAGCAATATATCAAGGTTTCATTTACCAATTTTGATTGTGAATTTCTTCACATTCAATTCTTCTGGCATTTTCTAGACAAAAATGGGTGCAATGCCTGCCCCTGTGTTACAAGCAGGTTTGTGAGCTATCTCAGTGCGAGTTATTGAGGGAATGATGTATACTGACCAATGCTCCACTGATATTTTCTATTTTAGTTTAGTACTTAGTATTCTGCAATATAACTAAGAAACCAAACAGAAATATTGATCTAGGACAAAGCATACTACTATTTACCTTACTTTCATCTATGTCAGACCAGATAGTTCCAGAAAGAGTGCCCTGAAAAGAAACAAAGTTTAAATAACAACTTGCTGTTACAGTTGAACTCTGAGGCAACATTTGCATTTGTACTGTAAATGCTTAGTGTAACTTGTTACACAAAAGCATAATATGCCTTGGACCATAAACAATTAGTCCAACCTGTTACACTAAATACATAATATTCTTTGCACTGTAAACACTTAGTCCAACTTGCTAGACAAAATGCATAATATTCTTTGCACTGTAAACACTTAGTCCAACTTGTTAGACAAAATACATAATATCCTTTGCTCTGTAAACACTTAGTCCAACTTGTTAGACAAAATGCATAATATGTTTTGCACTGTAAACAATTAGTCAAATTGTTAGACAAAATATACTTTGCACTGTAAACACTTAGTCCAACAAATGCTAATAAATGCTAGATAACACACACACACACACACACACACACACACACACACACACACACACACACATTAAAAGGTTACACCCGACTCAACCACTCAGCCAGGCTAGCAGTATCACACTGTCACTTAGTCATCTAACTTTGAATCATGCCATCAGTATTATGTTGCCATAAATATGTTCTGACTCCCCAAATTCTATATAATTGTACTGTACTTCACACTTTAATAAAAGCTATAAGTTGTAGGCCTTGATGGATTGAAGTGAATCATATATCAAAATCTGAAACCTTTCGTTGATTTCATCCATGCAATTATCTCCAATGAATGAGATAGTGCAAAGGAATTAACAAGACTTACAGCAAATTATTAAACGTAACTTTGCACCATCTTTACTTTGCTTAACTCTTTCAGCCCCAATCCCACCGGTAGGCATGATGAGGCAGTACCCTACTTCCAAGCTCTGTAGCATCAAGGTCATTTAAGACACACCAAAAGTGGGTGGCATTACAAAAAAGAAGACAGATGTAGCTCTATAATGATACCAAATAATCTGGACTTTCTACTCGCATTACAAAATGCAAAAGAAAAACATTCTTTGAGACCTGATTTTTTTTTACACCAAAAATCTGCCCATTGTCGGAATTGGATTTGTGTCCGGATGTCAGACTTTTTGGCCTGTGATCTAAGGCAGACCAGTCTGAACTGCAGACAGACAGATAAGCCTTTGCTAAAAGAAGGATCAGTTTGGGATTGGGAGTAAGAAGTGGGAAGAGACGACAATGATGAGGTCCGATATAAGTAAAAAAACAAAACAACAAAAAACTCCCAAAGAACTCAAATTTTTACCCTCCAGCACATGTGTGAGCCAAGTAGCCAATGAAAAATGATATTTCTAGCCCAACTAGACATCAATCTAAGTGAAAAACTCATAGAAACAGCTGTATTTGGATGTATTCAGAATTAACCCCCAAAATGCGTTCCTACCCCCATTTCAGGCGAAAATGACAAACATCTTCGGGGCTAAATGAGTTAATGCACTCCTACAAACAACGCACACATTAAGAAGTTGGTGGCGATCAGAGAGTACAACAAACTATACAACCTAAACATCTTGGACAACTAAATTGTCATTGCTAGAAAGCTTGTGACTGCCAATAAATATCCTGTGGGCTAGAATTATCACTTCCCTGTCCGCTAGAGTACTGTGAACAACACATTATGCACCTGCCCTGTTTAACTGTCCTTTATGCAAGCACTAGTAGGGTATGCTTTGCTCTGGAGACTATTGATCAATGGGTCTAAAGGACCTTGGACTTTGGTCAAGGTATATGGTCTTGAACTAAAGTTACTATGCAGAAACCTATATTTTCTTATTAGATTTACCATGACTGATTTCTGATCTCTAGACCCCTGTATCCATAGGTTTCTTTATGGCCCTAAGTGCAGGTTGTCTACACAAAATTTGGTCAAGGAATTTTCACTAGAACAAATGTTATTCTGCAAAACCCATTTTTCTTTGAGCCACCTTGACCTCTGATGTATTGGTCACAAATCAATAGACTTCTTCCATACCTTAAGTGCAAGCTCTCCACCAAACTTCGTCAAGGTATGTAATCTTTACCTATTGGTTATCATGTTAAAAAAACATTTTCCTTCTTTCAATGACCTTAACCTTTGACCTTTTATAGCTTTCTGTGCATGAAATGTGCAAGTCATCCACGAACTTTAATTAAGGTACATTGTCTCAAACTTTTGTACAGAAATTTTTTTCTCCTTTCAGTCACTGTAACCTTGACTTATGGACCCCCAAATCAACTCTTCTTTACCCCAGGTACAAAGTCTGGTTCAGGTCTTTGATGCAGAATGAATATTATATTTTGTGTGCCAGTCACAGTGAGCTTGATCATTGACCTTTTGACCAATAAACTGTTTCCTTATACCGGGTGCAAGCAATCATCAAAGGTTTGGTCCAGGTCTGTGATGTAGAACTAATGTTATTGTGAGGAAACTATTGCTGACACAAATTAACAGGCTTCTTCATCACCTAAGTGCAAGCTATCCACAAGGTTCGGTGATGGTCTCGGATGTAGAACTAATTTCATTCTGTGAAAACCACTGTACTTATTGTAATCACTGCAACTTTGACCATTTGATCTGAAATCAACAGACTGCTTTCTTACCCCAAGTGCAAGCTAACCACAAAGTTTGATCCAAGTACCTCGTGTAGAACTTGTGTTATTTTTCAGACACCATTCTACTTGTTTCAGTCAGTGACCAAGATTATTAGCCTTTTCACCTGAAATCGACCAAGTTCTTCCTTGGCCAAAGTGCATGACATTCACAGAGTTTGTGATGGTGGATGGTGGACACTTCAAGGTATTGAGTGAAAACTGAATTGGCAACTGATAGACCTACAGGCACATAAAATAATACACCTTATGAAACACTTACAAAATACGAAGAAATAATTTCAGAAACTTTGTGTAGATGAAGCCTAACAGAGAAACAAATATCCAAATTCCCCGAGTTATTCTATGCCTGAAATGAAATGCTGCTATTGCCAACAAAATGCATGGAAGTGTCCCAAAAGATGCAATTAGATCAGTTTTTACAGAATATTTCTCAACCAATACATATTCCTATTTAGATGTGACCAACATGGAAAGCTGTATCTCTTTTATAAATGTTCATATCATGAAGCAATACAAATTTTAAAGCTATTTAAAACAATAAAAGGATCAGATTTCTTATTCTGAATCATTGTCCACCAAAAGAGACATGTACTCAAGTCATTTCCAAAATATTTAGTAGTACACCTTCTCAAGAACTGATAATGGAGACTTTCAAATTGAAAGGTCTACATTTTAACTGCTCCATTCTATTTAGAACTCAACAAATGTTAAGGTGTCTAAAATAATTTAAACTTCCCATAAAATAAGAATAAATACTGAAAATATTTACAGATTTTGTCCTTTATTAACAATATATATCAGATTTTGCTTACAACTGCTGATGGTACTAAATAACCATAAGACATCTACAGCATGTTTTATACTGATCATGTGTTTTTGTCACAGTGATTATCACCTCTGAAGATAGACAGCAAGTACTATGAGCAACTTTAATGGAAATAAACTATTTTACCAGGTTCAGCCATACTTTACTTTACACATGAAAATTTAGCAAGACAAGTTCCTCACTCAATCATTTTGCCTTATGTTTTGAAAAATTTCTTTGCAGGTTTCAAACACCTGGGGATTCATGTATTTACCTCTGAAAGTTTGGTCCAGTTGAAAGACTTGAGAGGCTGTGACGGTTGTGGCACATTTTTTTTTCTGACAGCTACACCAGGATGACTTCCAATGCTGGGTAAACCACCTGAAGCAAAATAAAACATGCAAGAACAACAACAAACATATTTCTATTTTGCTGTAAAGTTTAATAATGATTATCTTGCAATCCACAAGCAGTCCAAACTGCAAACAAGAGATAGGGGTTACAAACACTAAAGGTGGTCTGGCAAGAAATGTACAACTGACAAAACTGCAAACTAGATATGACTGCATGGGGTTTTAAAAATCAAAAGGTGATCTGGCATGGAATGTACAACTGACAAGAAAACAGCAAACTACATATGACTGCATGGGGTTTGCAAAAATTTATGGCAGCCTGGCATGGAATGTATAATTTTCAAGAAATTAAACTTTCAGAAGATGACAAATCTCACCTCACATATTTATTCAGACACCAGATTTTTCTTTTATATTGTGATGCAGTATCTCTACACATGTATTTTTATATAGTTTCATGACTGAAAACAACAGGTTCAAAAAACTCATTTAAACATGTAAGGTATACATGACAGTAGGTTACAGTGATCAACTTTTTGCTATCACTGTGAAATACTCAAGATTCATTTTCTGAAAAGTTCACTATTTATGGCACAGTGCTGTGAAATGGACTGATTATGTTCCCTACCTTGTCCTAGGCATATGAAATTTAATTCACTGGTACAAATCTTTTACTACACTCTGGCCCTAGGTATATGAAATTTAGTTCACTGATGTAGATACATTACTACACTCTGGCCCTAGGTATATGAAATTTAGTTCACTGATAAAGATACATTACTACACTCTGGCCCTAGGTATATGAAATTTAATTCACTGATATAGATACATTACTACACTCTGGCCCTAGGTATATGAAATTTAGTTCACTGATATAGATACATTACTACACTCTGGACCAAGGTATATGAAATTTAATTCACTGATATAGATACATTACTACACATACATTACTACAGTCTGACCCAAGGTATATGAAATTTAGTTCACTGATATAGATACATTACTACACATACATTACTACAGTCTGGCCCAAGGTATATGAAATTTAGTTCACTGATATAAATACATTACTACACTCTGGCCCTAGGTATATGAAATTTAGTTCACTGATGCAGATACATTACTACACTCTGGCCCTAGGTATATGAAATTTAGTTCACTGATACAGATACATTACTACACTCTGGCCCAAGGTATATGAAATTTAGTTCACTGATATAGATACATTACTACACATACATTACTACAGTCTGGCCCAAGGTATATGAAATTTAGTTCACTGATATAAATACATTACTACACTCTGGCCCTAGGTATATGAAATTTAGTTCACTGATGCAGATACATTACTACACTCTGGCCCTAGGTATATGAAATTTAGTTCACTGATACAGATACATTACTACACTCTGGCCCAAGGTATATGCAGTTTAGTTCACTGATATAGATACATTACTACACTCTGGACCAAGGTATATGAAATTTAATTCACTGATATAGATAAATTATTACACATACATTACTACAGTCTGGCCCAAGGTATATGAAATTTAATTCACTGATATAGATACATTACTACACTCTGGCCCTAGGTATATGAAATTTAGTTCACTGATGTAGATACATTACTACACTCTGGCCCTAGGTATATGAAATTTAGTTCACTGATACAGATACATTACTACACTCTGGCCCAAGGTATATGCAGTTTAGTTCACTGATATAGATACATTACTACAGTCTGGCCCAATGTATATGAAATTTAATTCACTGATATAGATAAATTACTACACATACATTACTACACTCTGGCCCAAGGTATATGAAATTTAGTTCACTGATATAGATACATTACTACACTCTGGCCCAAGCTATATGAAATTTAGTTCACTGATATAGATACATTACTACATTCTGGCCCTAGAGCTCATAGCTCACCTGACAGAGGTGGTGGGGGTGGCGGTGCATTTGGTACAGGTGGGGGTGGGGGTGGAACTGCAGAAGTTGCCCTTGGGGTAGAGGTCTGTAGATTGGTAGGGGGTAAATTAATCAGGCTGGATACATGGGATACCCCAAGCTTGGCATCATCAGGAAGACTTCCTGTCTTTATCAGGTACTGCAGCTTTAGATGCTCCCTTCTCTCAGTCTCTAGCTGTGGATGACAGAACACAGGTCAGGAAAGAATGGTATTTCTTTATGAACACACTCATACTTAACATGCAACATATACTTTCGTCCTGGTTGTTAAGCAACTTCAGCACAAACGTTTACACAATATCCAAACTCAGAAAGATACTTAGTTTGAGAACATTAGTTATCATGGCATTTTCCCTACAAATGACACTGACCTTTAAACTGGTGATTTGACTATTTTATGATAAGGCCTGCAGATGGGTAAATTTTCATCATAATATATATAGGGTTTAAAAAGTTAAAGTCTGGATGAAGAAATAAACCAATGGTCAAGATTATCTTTTGATGTGACCTTGACCTTGAGAGCAGTGGGTATGACCAAATACACAAGAAAGTGTCAAGATATATAACAAGCTCAAGTTTTATTAAAATATCTTCATTGGTTCAAAAGTTATATCTATACACATGGATAAAGGTCACTACTGGTCTGAGTTACATTTTCCCTTGTTGTGACTTTGACCTTGAGGAAGGCTGTGCAACTACTGTATGCAACAATGTCTATCCATAATAACTGGCTCAACTTTCATAATATATATTAGTTACAGTTTAGACAAGGATACAAGTTACAAAATTACATTTTCCCTTGCTGTCTCCTTAACCTTGAAGCAGAGGAGGCACATGATCCCCAACCTCAGTTGTGATAATTATTTGGGCAAAGTTTTATTAAACTATCTGCAGTGACAAATTGGAGACAAAATATTGAGATTGGTGATTTTTTTGGTGACAAATTGTTTCAAGCCACCTCTATCCCCAACACTAGTAAACAACTATCATTTGCATGGGTAATTCAAAGTGCCACCTGATGTGAATATAAAACAGGATTTCTGGGAGTTTTTATCAAATCAAAGCACATGCTAGGCATTAGATGAACCCTATATAGCCAATCAGAGTTAAGAGGGTGATGGACCCCACCCCACAATGCAAATGGCTGCCACTATCTCTGAGGTAGAGCCATGGAATCTAGACAACCAGACAGGTTGTTTTTTTTTTCTCCAGACCTAGTCAGTAATCGTGACAAAATGATTTATAAACGAAATAAAACAAACCCAAATAGCCAACATATCAATGACAATGACCTCATTGATTTTGAAGCCCATCATTGAGTAGAATCTATTTTTATAGTACACTAATCTGGGGCTCATTGCTTGATGTACAAGAAAGCAAGAATGTTGCTGCTTATCATTAACTTTAGAAAGAAATATGAAACACTAAATATTGAATCTGAAAGCTTTATCAACATGCCTAGCCAGTCATATCAGGATACTGTCAGCTGGTGGCATGCTGTTCTACTGAATTAACAACACATTGTTCAAAGAAGTATGAAATGTATATTGTGCTGCAGTTCAGGACTAGTGCTATGACGGTAATGGTTATATACTGTACTGTAATGGTTAAATGTTAATTTTCTGGGTGACAATTATTGAGAGAGCTTTTGTTGTTGTTGTTGTTGTTGTGGGGCTTAACGCCATTTTTCAGCACACGATAGGCTATACATGGCGGCCAGTATCAATGGTGGAGGAAGAAACTGGGAAATCCCTGGAAAGAACCACCGACCCACGAGAAGCTACTGGCAAGCTTTCTCACATATCCACATTCGCCGAATCCTAGACTCGAACCCTCACAGACAGAGGTGAGATGGCAGTGATCCGTAACGGAGAGCGCTTTAAACCACTCGGCCACTCGGGGCCCTGAGAGAGCTTTTGCTTAACAGGACTGATTGTGTATCCTTTAGTCTAATAAACTGTCCTTAGTGTAATTCTTATCACTGAGCCTCACAAACTGTGAAAATTACTGTCTCTACATTAAGTGACTTTACAAGAATTTTAAAAGAAGAGAAATTATACCTGGATCTGAATTTCTTCCAGTCGTACATTCGTCTCAACCAACTGCTGTTTGGTCTCCACATATCCAGCCAACTCCTTCTCCAGTTTGGCCTTCATCCGGCTGACAGTTGTCACCAGCTCATCCTGGTAACACAATTACACTTTGATGTAAAAAGTTTGTGACCCTGTATACTTGGTCAATTTTATTATGCAAATTTAATGGGCACAGCATGCTACTGCTTTTTTCTATTGGTTGAAAATAATGACTGCCTATCATAAAATCATCATTTAACAAAATGTAGCTCATGCATATCTGATGAATTTGTGCAGACATTGATGATTTAAATTTAAATACCAGCAACCAATAAATCACAATCTGATAAAAATCTAGATCTTTGACGTAATGGATGTCTAACAAACATAAATACAATGTCATGTTCTGTTGTCCTTTCAATTCACCAACCAAATTGCAGCTTACACATTTATGAATGTTAAAAAATGTCATTCAGAACATAACGTTTGTAATGATAACTGAGAGGACATGGACAGTAATCAAGTTTCATAGTTTTGTTTCAAAGGGCTTTATAGTAAAAGTGCTGAAAAGAAAAAGAAATTTCAGAGGTGACCTCAACATCAAAGATAAAACTCTGTCTGTGATATTTAAGATGTCATGAATTTGAGAAATGGAGGTTATGTTCTTATGCTGGCTTTCACTTCAGTTACATGCTGGTCATCATATTTAACTGTGCTGGTGAGTTTCTTCTTGCAATATCTCCTTCTATCCAAAATCAAGGAAAGAACCTGTAAGCAGATTCTATTCATGTAATTTCATCTGAAAGTCTGAAGCTTTCTCATGTTTCATAACAGCTGCTTTCATTTTGCATTGTATTCCAATGTCGACAATGTAAGATATCAAGATACTACAGTCCCAAACATGTGAACAACAGATGATGGGAAAGAAGACTGGACAGCCTGACCTTTTCCTGTGACCTTGGACAGCCTGACCTTTGTCCTGTAACCTTGGACAGCCTGACCTTTTCCTGTAACCTTGCTTCACATTCCCTCTCAGTAAAGTACTACCAAAAAATGAAAGAAACTTAAAAGCATATATGGTAGGAAAGAAGACTGGATAGTCTGACCTTTTCCTGTGACCTTGCTTCACATTCCCTCTCCTTCTTTGCCAGTTTGGAGTTAAGTTCCTCTGTGGCTTTTTCATATTCCCTCAGCTTTTGCTGGTACCCCTTGATGTCCTCCTCATTTGTCAGTCTGTAAAACACAAAGAAACCATCAACCTCTCATTCAAGAAAGCAATCAAGATTTTAAGAGTATGGGATAAATCACATCACCATAAGCTAATTAAAAGTGAAATTTTCACTTTAATGTTTTTACTACAAAACAGAGCCATCAAAATTCAACTTTATTGGAATCTTCCCATGTACACAGCTACCTCAATTTAGCACGTCCAAAATAACTAAGTTTAGCATATGAATCCTCAGCATACCCAAAATAACTAATTTCAGCATGTGAATCCTCATTTTGGTATGGCCAAAAATAACAAATTTTTGCATATTAATCCTCATTTCAGCATGTCCAAAATAACTCATAAACCTGCTTATAATAAAGGCAGGATGGGTCTCATTTTACTTTCTAAATGAAAAGGCAAAAATCAGGCTACTATCTGCTTAACATAAAAAATTTACAACCAAAATTGGTAAATATAAGCACAATATACTGCCTATTTATCATCAAAAATAGCAGTCAGTGCATGCAACTTTGAGATCATTGTCTTGAAATTTGCAAATTTTAATAAGAAATCATATATTTTGTATGATTTTCTGTATAAATTTTTTTTTCAATAAATGACACAAAATGTATGATGAAATACTGATCAAAGAAAATGTTGATAAATACATTATTTAATATAAATACCAATTAAAGAAGTTTCATTACATGAAATTTATGTTTTAATTTTATCTTTTAAATATGTTTCAATGTAATCATCATAAATGTGATATCATCCATGTAAATGTGACAACAGTCAAATGACTCTCATGGTGAGTTCTGCAAATAGTTCTTTGAAAACCTAATTAAATGCTTCATCTCACTAAACCAGGTTGTGGGTTTGATCCCTGGCTGTGTCATACTAAAGACTTACTAAAATGGTACTAACAGCTGCCTCGCTTGGCGCTCAGCAGTAAAAGGTTAGTGTTAGGACTGGTCGGCCTGGTGTCAGGATAATGTGACTGGGTGGGACATCATGCTACATGTCTGCGGCATGATGTCCCAGTGCTAGACATCATTATAAACTGCCACACTGCAGACATCGTAGCAATATGACTGAAAACTTGTTAAAGCTACATTAAAAATCCAAATCACACACACACACACACACACACACACACACACACACACACACTAAACCAGCTTTATTCTGACAAATGTTGAGAACTGGTCCTTCAATATGATCACACAAGCTAATTAACAGATCAGTTGATTCTAGCCAATTACAGCACAATAACACCATGTGTGCAGATAAGCTGTATTTTCTTGAAAAAAATGACACAGTGTCAACAATTTCTAAGTGCTTGTGGCCAGCTGTGCAGTGATACATTTGAAAATAACTTGCAAGTTCTAATATGTCCACTTTTAACCATTTTGGGTCCATTTTGTTTTTTCTAGATCCAGATGTAGTGCTCCAGGACAGTGTAACTACTATATACTCACTGTGTTTATCAGTACAAATGACAGTCATTCCTATGTGTTACTGACAAAGAAGTGGTGACATTTAAAACTGCTATCTTGAGGAATTGGCTAGTGCAGCCATATTGATGCATTTGGTTCTGTTGGTTGATGAATGTAATTCAAATTATGAAGATCTCTTTTCTTATGATGGTTACACATGATTTGATATTGAGAGGGTTGCAACTAAAATTTTATTGATGCACAAATTTGTAAGTGCTGCATGTCAACTTGATTTAGGTTAAAAGCCTGTTATCAATTTACTAACTCTATTTGATTTCTCAAGCTCAAACATCCATTAATTTCAAAATCCATTATATGAATGTTAGTGTAGGACAAGGAGATTATTCTCATGTAAATTGCATGCAAAGCCCACCCACCCACCATCACTAGCACAACTGTCAATGTTAACCAAAAAGTGTTTGCCTCACTATCTTGCACTGAAACTTATGCTATGGTCAATGTTTATGGGCCATGCTGGTCTTAAGCTAATGAGGGAAAAGTGTATAGGAGTACAAATGACATCAGGGTCTGTTCCAGAATGAAAAGTATTTGGATGTCATGCAAATACTTTTTCAAAGTATTTTTCAAATAGTCTGAAGAACCTTACATATTTAAACAAATTATGTGCCTTCTATTGAATTTTGGCTTTTATTCTTGGCATTTTCAAGAATTCTTTTGGATTTGTATAAGCTCACTAAGGATGAAGCTGCGGACAGTACCAACCTCATTATAACATTTTTGACACTGAGTTCAAGTGGGGCTGCATCAGTGTCATGTCCTGTCTTTAGCTGCAGCACAACTTGCTGCACAATCCGGTCTATCAACTGCCATGCTCCCAAAACATGGTTGCTGTTCCCATCTGAAACACATGCACAACACACAAAGAAGCACCTGTAATTCTCAAACATTCTTTTATTCACTAAACTTACTTATGATGAAATAATACATATTCCAAGCAAATTCATAAAGTTCTGAGTAAGGGGCAAAGATTTTGCAAGACTAATTTAGCACACAAACTCAATATACACACCATCAAAATATCCACAATCCTACAAAGTTTTCTGACTCTGATGATAGATTTCTTGATTTTGAATGATACTATTTATCACCTATATTAAACATATACTAAATACATTGCAACTTGTTACTGTATATACCTACTTATAAGTCAAGAGCAACTGGAAACAACAATGACCCTAGTCTGCCATCCCATAATGCAACAGCAGATTTGTTTTTACCATATGCTGATTGTTCAACTAATCAGTTCTAACAAACTGCCAAGATTCAGATCTGTCAGCACATTATGTGATGGAAGATCTGGATTTGTGCAGTTTGCAGTTGGACTGGACTTGTAAATGAGTATATACGGTGGTGGGGTAAAGCTTCATTCGTAAGATCATTCTCTCATTTTAACTGCTGAGTGTTGAAACCATCTTGTGGACATACTGGCTGTAAGACTGGTACCATTTTCATTCAGGATCAACTAGATAACACAAGTCTCTTAGTGAAAACCCTACTGTACGTCATTTTGACTTTCTGTTCAGAAGAAGAAGCAACAATAATATTTTCATTATGGCCATCATGGCATCCATAATGGATGTCAGATCAGCACGATTTTCATTTAAATACAATCAGACATCATAAAATGTCATTGAGTGATAACCCTATCTCAATACAACCATCTGTTCTGAGTTGAGATATCATGTTAAATCATGGTAGCCATGCTGGATATTGGCTCAGCACGGTTTTCATTGAGGACCTAGGTATCATAAGAAACCTTTCAGTGAAAACCTCTTGTCAATATGACCATCTATTGAGGAGTACTGGCAATAAAAAACTGCTGCCATGGTGACCATGCTACATGTTTGAGAGGCAACTTTTTTATTCAGGACAAACTGGACCTTGGGATGATTGTGTAAAGTTTGATGGTAATCCTTGCAGTTGTTTAGAAGTATGATAACAAACTTTTTCTAATGGATTCTGGTCATTGGATGAAAAGCAACTGCATCATGCACAAAGTTTGTTTGGTCCATTACCAGTATAGCTAAAAAAGGTGGTGGTAAAATGTTCCCTATTATGTTTGACAAACACAGAGCCCCAAATGAAGAGAACACGCATCCATAATAACTGACTGGAAACAATGTCCTCATTGGTATATCATCAGACTTGTTACTATGAATATACCATCAAACTCATTACAATGTATACAACATGAAACTAATAACAATGAATACATCATCAAATTCATTACAATGTATACATCATGAAACTAATAACGATGAATACATCATCAAACTCATTATAATGACATAAATGAAATGAGACCAAACTGGTCATCACATTAAGAGCTGTGTGTATATTTGTGCAGCTATCTGCAAGCAAGCTGAATAACAAACAAACCTGGTCCTGCTTTTATAAAGCGCCAATGCTGAATAAATGCCCAGTTCAAGTGTTGCATTCTGATTATTCAACTAGACAGAATTATTATTATTACTATTATTATTATTATTTATTATTATTTGTATTATTATTATTATTATTATTATTTGAAACAAACTTCTTATTTTGATGATTAAAATGCTGAGATTCTGACCTTAAATATGACTTTTATGAAAAGTTTAAAGAGGGAAAATTTTGCTATTTACCATGTATTCAAGTTAACATGATTTAAAAAGCAACACCAGGATGTGTGGGCTATTCTATTATGATTTTTTAAAAAATAAACAATAAAACTTTGGTTCGTGTCAAATACGACAAAATGATGAACTGATTCTGATACAGCTTTAGAATCTACAGCAAGAGTGACGTCATGTCTGTGTGAGACATTCCTAACTGTCAATATATTATATGTATCTGTCAAGGTAAACTTTAGTCTTGAAAGAATTTGACAAAACACACATATAACCTATCTATTTTAGTATAAATGAAAACACTATTCTCATCAACTTATCTTATTACAATAATCACTTGGAGAATGTCTATGTGCAATGTGATAATTTGCACTGTACATTGTAACTTGTGGGGAGTTTAAAAATATCTTCTAAAAGCAAGCTTAGGTGTTTAAAAATCTCACTGAAAATGACACATAACTGCTTTCCATTCATATCTGTGTCTAGCAGAAGGACTTAGGTTCTACAGTACATTGCAATTAAACATATCCGACAATTCTGCTCCAAAAAATATACTGTCATTCACACCATTTTCAGATGGATGCTTTACAAGAAATGTAAAGAATTCAAGAATTACGGCTTTCAGTGAGCTTGAAATCCAAGTATAAATTGACAAATGACAGACTGCTAGAGCAATGCCTATAATAAAGTATAAAGGAATAAAAAGTATAAATTGACAACTGACAGATAGCTATAGCACTGCCTGTAATGAAGTATAAAGGAATAAAAAGTATAAACTGACAAATGACAGCTAGCTATAGCAATGCTTGTAATAAAGTATAAAGGAATAAAAGATGTAAAATTGACAAATGACAGACTGCTATAGCAATGCCTGTAATACTTACATGGCAGCAAGAGAAGGTGGTACAGCAAGGACAACAACTGGGTGTGAGCAGCTGACATAGCCAGTTTCTTCTTTAGAATCTCAAACATTACAGATGCACTTTTGGTGTCTATATGAACCTAATTAAAAAAAAAAAAAACAGTACATTATACACTAACTCCATGTTTAATAGTCCCAATTGTAGGTACTAGTAAGGCATGGCTGACTCTCGAGGTTACTGACCAAAAGATCTCAATAATGACCAACAGATCTCAATATTGACCAACAGATCTAATACTGACTAACAGATCTCAACACTGACTAACAGATCTCAATACTGACCAACAGATCTCAATGGCCAAAGAGCTTTCATTAAGCTATGTGGCCTTGAACCTAACTTATTATGTGGAAACCATTATTTCCATATTAGACTTGATATGACCATAACCTCTAACCTTTAGACCCAAGTTTGGTTAAACAATTTCATCAAGCACAATAGTTATTTAGCAAAGCCTAGTTTCCTTTGAATACAACAACTTTGCCCTCTGACATCAAAATCAATAGATTTCTTTCTTACCCAATATCGAAGTCATTCACAACCTTTGGGGAAGATACATGGTCAAGAAATGACATCTATGTGTAGAAACTAGTTTTCTTCAGTGACCTTGACCTTTCAACTATTGACCCCAAAGACTTTTCTTACCCCATGTGCAAGCCATACATAAAGTCTGATCCAATTCTATGATGTAGAACTAATATTATCCTATGTAATCCATTTTTGTTTTTTCAGTCACTGCAACCATGACATTTCCCAAAATCTACATGTTTTTTCTTTACCCCAGGTTCAGTCGGGCCACGATGTCTGGTCCGGGTTCCATTGTGCAGAACTAATGCTGCCACAGAAACAATTTTTTTTCTTTCAGTCATGCTGGCCTTGACCTTTTGGACCCCAAAATCAACAGACATCTTTCTTACCCCAATTGCAGACATACCATAAAGTATGGAAAATGCAGGAGGTGGGGAAATCAATTCAATGTATGTAAACTAAATTGGTAACAGACAGACAGATGGACAAAACTGTAACATGAGACACTCTGCCTTATGGCATAGGTAAAAAATATAGTCAAAAAAGAGTCAATCATCAGATTAACAGTCCTGATATTTGAGCTAAGAGTTTCCTTGGGCCATATTTAAAAAAATATACTACTTCTAAATTATGCAGAAACACAAATTTACTGTGTGACAGAGAAAATGATGTGTTATCTTTGTGATCTTGACCTAAAGGTTTTTGGTGACATGATCAGAAAGCAGAAGCCATCTTTTCTATTTATATGTTGAAATCTTGATGACAATCCACTCATGTAAACAGAAACCTGTTGTCAGGTTTGAACAATGGCTATAACAGCCGACTCAGTGTACTACATCTGATCTGGACACGATTTCACGTTGCAAAAACAAACTTAAATTCAAGTTCACACATCATGGTGACAGAGCAAGAATAAAATAGTACATAAAATACAATTTTCTGCATTTACACAGACAGATCTTTTTTGTTAGTATCTCAAGGTAAATTAATAAATTAGGTCTGAAACAAACAGTGCTCAGATGAAGTTGTTAGTAGACCCTATCTTAAAAGACCATCCCTTCTTCCAAAAGATTATCGTTGCTAAACACAGGTGGTCCCCCATACAAATCATAACAATATATAATCAACAAACATGTGCATTACGAAACTGGTCTCTCAAAGCAGTTGGTCTCTCATGCCAGTGGTCTTCCAAGACTGGTTTTACTCTGCCTAACCAACCATGCCTCTTACAAATGTAAAATTAAAATTCTGTAATATCATGTGAAGTAACCTTGACATTTGGTTTACCAATCATTCACTCAGCAGGGAACTGCCCTTCTTCAAGTGTAGTGCAACTCTGAAGTTGATTAAACATGCGCATGGAAAACTTGAGGAAAAAGGACTGGTAATGTGGAGCTCAAAATGACAATTTTAGCTCCAGTGACCATGACCTTTGGGTTCAAGAATCAAATTGGAGATGCCTCTGCCAAAGTGCAGAGTACTTATGCAGTTTGATGACATGATGAAAACTAAATCCAGAACATCTGACTTGTACAGCAGAAACCAAAACAAGAACTGTTTAAAGACACACTCACACACACACAAAATAGGCAATCATCCAAGGGCAAGAATGCCACAGAAAGTAAGGAAAGTATATGCTGTTATTTATTCCAAAAAAAAGACTGTAAATTAAAGCAAAAAACATTCCAAAAAAGTATCATACTTTTTGACTAAATATTCCTAGACATGGATGTATTTCCATACATTCTGACTAAATGTTCCTATGTTCCTAGCCATGGATGTAACCCATACCCTTTGACTAAATGTTCCTAGCCACAGATGTAGTCCATACGTTTTGACTAAATGTTTCTAGCCATGGATGTAGCCCATACTTTTTGACTCAATGTTCCTATGTTAATAGTCATGGAAGAAACCCATACTTTTTGATTAAATGTTCCTAGCCATGAAAGTAGATCATACTTTTAGATTAAATGTTCCTAGCCATGGATGTAACCCATGCTTTCTGACTGAATGTCCTCATCCATGGATGTTGCCCATTCCTTCTGACTTAATATCCCCATCCTTGGATGTTGCCCATTCCTTTTCACTTAGATGTCCCCATCCAAGGATGTTGCCCATTCCTTTTGACATAATGTCCCATTCCATGGATGTTGCCCATTCCTTTTGACTTAATATCCCCATCGATGGATGTTGCCCATTCCTTTTGACTTGATATCCCCATCCATGGATGTTGCCCATTCCTTTTGACATAATGTCCCATTTTATGGATGTTGCCCATTCCTTTTGAGTTATTATCCCCATCCAAGGATGTTGCCCATGCTTTCTGACTCAATGTCCTCATCCATGGATGTTGCCCATTCCTTTTGGCATAATGTCCCCATCCATGGATGTTGCCCATTCCTTTTGACTTAATGTCCCCAACAATGGATGTAGCCCATACTTTTTGACTGCCTGTTCCCATCTATGAACGTAGCCCATACTTTTTGACTAAATGTCTCCATCCCATGCAGAGCCCAAACTTTTTTTAATAAATGTCCCCAGCAATGGATGCAGCCCATACTATTGGACAAAATCTTTCCATCCATTGATGTAGTCCATACATTTTAACTGAATGTCCTAATCCATGGATGTTGCCCATTCCTTTTGACTGAATTTACCCATCCACGGATGTAGCCCATACTCATTTGACTGAATTTACCCATCCATGGATGTTGCCCATACTTTTTGACTCAGTGTCCTCATCCATTGATGTTGCCCATTCCTTCTGACTGAATTTACCCATCCATTGATGTAGTCCATACTTTTTGACTCATTGTCCTCATCCATGGATGTTTCCTATTCCTTTTAACTGAATGTACCCATCTATTGATATAGTCCATACTTTCTGACTGGGTATTAACATAATGGATGTAGCCCATGCTTTTTGACTGATGTCCCATCCATGTATGTAGCCCATACTTTTTGACTAAAAGTGATGTGAACTGGTAAAAGAGTTATTGAAATTCCCATGGGTAATGCCCATATGAAATTCAAATAAAAAGGCACATCTGAAGTTTGAGAAGAAAAGAAGACAGTAAATTAATGTTGTGGATACCTCATGCAAAGATAGGCAGATAAATGGACTGACAGACAGACAGGAGAACATCTCTATATCCTCTCTGCAGATTTTGTCACGGAAATAAAAATATGTTTGGTCTTTGTTCACTGTAAATTTTACTATATAAAAGATTGTGTCCTGGTTGATTGTCAGTAAAGTAATGACCAGGCTAAAAGGGATTTCCAGGAATTCAAAATAAGACCATTTATATTTTTTAACTTCTAAGTATTGAAACTATTTCTGATACTGATGAAGTGTATTATGATTTTCAAATTAACCATACAGTACCATTTTGGAACAAATAGATATCATTAGAAGTCTTTTGATGAAAAACCCATGTCAATATGGCCATCTATTCAGGTATATTAATAACAAGATTTTCAGATTTTCAAAATAACCACCACAGCAGCCATATCAGAGGCTAATCAGCACCATTTTAAGTTAGAACCAACCAGATATCGTAAGGAATCTTCTGGTTGAACCCCAGGCAGATATGACTTTCCATTGAAGAGGAGTAGTGGTAATGAGATTTTTCAAGAAAGTGGCAATATTGGATTTCAGAATGACAGCATTATTATTTAGGTCCAACTAGATATCTCAAGAAGTCATCTGGTGAAAACACCATGTTGATATGACATCTTGGAGAAGTAGTGACAAGAAGAATTTTAAGATAACTGCTGTGGTGGCAGTATTGGATGCCAGATCAGCACCATTTTCATTTGAGTCCAAGTAGATATCATAAGTAGTCCTCCTGTGAAAATCCTGTGACAATACAACTTTCCATTCTGGAATAGTGATAAAAGGATTTACAAGATGGCTGCCATGGTAGCCATATTTGATGAACACTTTTATTTATAGCCAACCAGACATTATAAGAAGACGTCTTGCAAAAACCCCAGGTAGAGATGACTTTCTGTTCAGAAGTCCTGACAAGATTTTCGAGATGGCTGATATGTGGCAATAATGGACTCGAAATCAGCACAATTAGGCCCAACCTGATATCATAAAAGTCTGTTAGTGAAAACCCCATGTTGATATGACCATCCCCCAGTGTATTCCTGTTGATCTACAAAGATGACAGCATTGCTACTTACACCCTCAAATTTCTTGGCAAGCACTTTCTCATCCTCATTTCTCATCATCTCAAAAAAATCCAGATGCCTGCAAATGCAATATGGCAGAATTGATATATAGTAAAACTAGCCTTATTAAATTATCAAGCAATCTCAAAACCTGCCTTAATGGTCACCATTATTAAGCAATAAAAGACTGCCTTAACAGTCACCTTTATCAAGCAAGTAATGTCTTAAATCCATAACGGTCATCTTTATCAAGCAATCAGTGTCTTAAAACCTGCCTTAATGGTCACCTTTATCAAGCAATCAATGTCTTAAAACCTACCTTAATAGTCACCTTTATCAAGCATTCAATGTCTTAAAACCTGCCTTAATGGTCACCTTTATCAAGCATTCAATGTCAATGTCTTAAAACCTGCCTTAATGGTCACCTTTATCAAGCAATCTTAATGGTCTTTTATCAAGCAATCCTGCCTTAATGGTCACCTTTATTATGCAATCAATGTCTTAAAACCTGCCTTAATGGTCACCTTTATCAAGCAATCAATGTCTTAAAACCTGCCTTAATGGTCACCTTTATTATGCAATCAATGTCTTAAAACCTGCCTTAATGGTCACCTTTATCAAGCAATCTTAAAACATGCCTTAATGGTCACCTTCATTAAGCAATCAATGTCTTAAAACCTGCCTTAATGGTCACCTTTATCAAGCAAACTTAAAACATGACTTAATGGTCACCTTCATTAAGCAATCAATGTCTTAAAACCTGCCTTAATGGCCACCTTTATCAAGCAATCTTAAAATATGCCTTAATGGAAACTCAGATCAAACGATCTCAAAACCTCCCTTAATGGTTACCCTTATCAAGCAATCAATATCTTAAAACCTGCCTTAATGGTCACCTTTATCAAGCAATCTTAAAACATGCTTTAGTGGTCAACTTCATCAAGCAATCTTAAAACATGCCTCAATGGTCAACTTCATCAAGCAATCAATGTCTTAAAACCTGCCTTAATAGTCACCTTTATCCAGCAAACTTAAAACATGCCTTAATGGTCAACTTTATCAAGCAATCTTAAAACATGCTTTAATGGTCAACTTCATCAAGCAATCAATGTCTTAAAACCTGCCTTAATGGTCACCTTTATCAAATAATCCATGTTTTAAAACCTGCCTTAATGGTCACCTTTATTATGCAATCAATGTCTTAAAACCTGCCTTAATGGTCACCTTTATCAAGCAATCAATGTCTTAAAACCTGCCTTAATGGTCACCTTTATCAAGCAATCAATGTCTTAAAACCTGCCTTAATAGTCACCTTTATCAAGCAAGTAATGTCTTAAATCCATAACGGTCATCTTTATCAAGCAATCAGTGTCTTAAAACCTGCCTTAATGGTCACCTTCAGTAAGCATTCAATGTCTTAAAACCTGCCTTAATGGTCACCTTTATCAAGCAATCAATGTCTTAAAACCTGCCTTAATGGTCACCTTTATTATGCAATCAATGTCTTAAAACCTGCCTTAATGGTCACCTTTATCAAGCAATCAATGTCTTAAAACCTGCCTTAATGGTCACCTTTATCAAGCAATCAATGTCTTAAAACCTGCCTTTTAACACACCTGAAACAAAATTATTTAAGAAGAAATAAACCTATGCTAAGCAATCCTTCTTTTTCTTCTTCAATAAAGTGGCTTCTCTATGCAGTTTTTGACTATACATAAATTCTGTAAAGTTCTATTTGAGTACCATCACCGATCATCAATCACCTAAAACTCTAGCTAATATGCAACTATACCTCCACCCGCAAACTATACATGCATCATGTGATTACACTGTAAGGATGAGAACCATAGTGACAAGTAAATTGTTGCATTTTATTGTACAAACACTCTTAAATTCAAAGCACTGAATTCTGACCCAAAGGAGGTCCCAAAGACCAATTATTTATTTGAAGCATTTGGTAAATACATGAGGTGAATTTCAGTCTGTATAAACAGAGATAGTCAGGCAGATGTACATTACAAAGTTCTGGTGCTTGGTAGTGATTTATTTTTACTTCCATTATATATCTGATAAACACAAAATTTACAAAATAAAACACTGTCAATCAGTGAGTTCACCACAATTATCTTCACTGATGCAAAATTTAAATGTATGTTACTATTCTGGACTTATGCATTTTGGAGGTATAAATATTTAATGAAAATATTGGTGGGAAACAGTTTTTGGTAATTTTTTTGACATTTCTGACTGTAATGTCATCCATGAGTCAAATGTTTTATCAAAGTCATGTTAAGAACAAATCTGATCTAAGATTAAACAGTTATATTCATATTTTGTGTTAGAATAATATAATCTTAAATTAAAGCTGTTATAATATATATTTTGTCATCTAATCTGTTTATTTTTTGTTCTTTTGATGACTGCTCTGCTTTTTTCAACTGAATGGCAGAAAAGTAATTTTTTTTTACAAATTCACAACAAAAGAAAAAAGAAAGAGCTCATTTGCTTACTTTTACCCATGATACACTTTGTTGAATCCATTTCTGTTATGTCAAGAACAATTAGATAAATAAACTATACACTAAAAGCAGCCAACAAGAGCTACTAGTGAAGAAAGGAGCATGACATAGGGACTATATGCTACAGTTACCAACAAGAGCTGTTAGTGACAGGTGCATCACACAGGGACTATATGCTGCAGTTGCCAACAAGAGCTATTAGTGATAGGTGCATCACATAGGGACTATATGCTACAGTTGCCAACAAGAGCTATTAGTGACAGGTGCATCACATAGGGACTATATGCTACAGTTGCCAACAAGAGCTATTAGTGACAGGTGCATCACATAGGGACTATATGCTACAGTTGCCAACATGATCTATTAGTGACAGGTGCATCACAAAGGTACTATATGCCACAGTTGCCAACAAGAGCTATTAGTGATAGGTGCATCACACAGAACCCACTCACTAAGTTTGTTCTGTAGGACTTGAAACAGAGCAACTTGTGTAAGAAAACCAATAGGAAAATTGCCAATCTAAGGATAAAACTTTCCTAAATGATGATATTATGCAATGGCAGATCAGGGTCTATGAAGCAATAGAAAAATTGGCAATCTAAGCATAAAAATCCTCTAAATCATGAAATTATGGGATGGCAGATCAGGATCTATAAAGCATCATACACTAATTGAAAAAATGATTACAATTTCTTTAAGACTGTAAATGTGTTCATGGGACACAGATGCCTCACCAATATGCCTAAACTGACTTAGATGCCAAGCTTAACCAAGGTGTGATGTATGGATGAAAAGACAAAGGTAACACTACATGACCTTACCACTGTGGTGGTGGGCCATGATAAAAATAACAAACAAGGAATATGATAAACCTACCTGTTCAATGTTTCATTGTCATGTTTGCGTAGCTTCTCAATTACTGGTTGAATCCCCAACATCAAAAACTCATATCGAAGATGTAGTCGAAATTCTAGGTGGTCCTATAAATGTTGGCATATAAGCAATTCATTAATATATATGATTTATTTTGGCACATAAAATAAGCAATTCATTAATATATATGATTATTTTGGCACATAAAATAAGCAATTCATTAATATATGTGATTTATTTTGGTACATAAAATAAGTAATTCATTAATATAGATAATTTATTTGGTACATAAAATAAGCGATTCATTAATATAAATGATTTATTTTGGTACATAAAATAAGCAATTCATTAATATAAATGATTTGTTTTGGTACATAAAATAAGCAATTCATTAACATAAATGATTTATTTTGGTACATAATATAAGCAATTCATTAATATATATAATTTATTTTGGTACATAATATAAGCAATTCATTAATATATATAATTTATTTTGGTACATAATATAAGCAATTCATTAATGTATATAATTTATTTTGATACATAATATAAGCAATTCATTAATATATATATAATTTATTTTGGTACATAATATAACCAATTCATTAATATATATAATTTATTTTGGTATATAAAAAAGTGCCCTGCCAATCTTCTCTTGTATGATAAATATCATAAAGCTGACAAAAGAAAAATGCATAATCCAGTGATTTTTAAGATAATAACTTCTAATGTCTTAAGGATTAATTCTGTCACAAAGAAGATATACAACTAAGTGTTATTTACAAGATCTACCATAAAAGTGGTCATTTATGTGACCAAAATTTCAATACAATATGAAACTTGGGAATCCGCAGTCAATAGTTGCTCCTCCTCCTCCTCCTCATCAATACAGACAAAAATGACATTTTATAGTACTTTAATTTCCTTCAATTAGCATATAAAGTTTAAGCAACTTGCAGACCCACCTTCCCTAGTCCACATCCGAGAAGGGCATTGATAAAAGACATGATGGCTGTTTTCAGACTGACATCTTCTCGGTAGATTCCTGTACTGCGATCCATATCAAATATTAAACTCTGCCAATACAAGAGAATGCACCACACTTACATTGTGCTTCTAGAAGGTACATTAAGGAGTGTTTCTCAAGAAGAAAAAATAATAAAGAACTACTCGCATATCATTCTGACCTCCTTATTACAGTGATCCCTCTTTATAACACCAATCTCAGGATCTATTAAACTGTACATCATTATAGGTTGGATCTTACATACAAGAGAGGTAGGTTTCAATGAAAATGGATATAATATAATGGGGTCTGTAGCATGCAAAATTCCTACGTTATGACAAGGTAATTTTTTGTGTTAAGACACATTACAATAGGTTATCATAGAAAGCCATCCACAAAGTTTGGTCCAGGCCTGTGATGTAGAAAAATATTATGCAGAAACAATTTTTCTTTTATCAGTTATTCTGATATTGACCTTTGATCTTTTGACCCTGAAATCAACAGGGTTGTTTCTTTATTATGTGGAAACCATTCTGCTACTTTCAATCATGGTGACCTTGACCCTTGACCTTTTGACCCTGAAACTGATAGGGTTCTTCATTACTCTAAGTGCAAGCCATATTTGATAACTGTAGATAGTGGAGAACTTGAGTTATTGTGCAGAAACCATTTATCTTCTCTCAGTCAGTGACCTTGATCTTAGAGTTTTTGACCAGAAAATTGATAGGTTGATTGGATTTCTCCTAATACTAAGTGAAAGCCATCCACAAAGTTTGCCAACTGTAAATGATGAAGAACTGAAGTTATTGTGCAGAAACCACTTATCTTCTTTCTGTCAATGACTGTGACCTTGGACCTTATTAGCCAAAAATCTATAAGGCTTATCCTTATCCAAGTTAAAGTTGTCCACAAATTCTGACCACTGTAGATGGTGGACAACTCTAGTCATTGTTAGGAAACAAGTTTTTCTGACCCGTTACCTTAACCTTTCAGCTTTTGCGCCCAAAATCAATAAGATTCTTCCCTACGCCATGTGCATACCATCCACAAAGTTTTGTTAACTGTAAATGGTGGAGAACTCAAGTCATGGTGAAGAAACAAAATTGATAACAGACAGGCAGACAGATGGAAAACATCATAACATAATATGATCCACCTTATGATTGGCATAGAAAAATCATAAAAATAACCTTAATGCAAATTTTCTAAGACTGTGAACTTGAAACTGTCAATGCTGCCACTGCCACTGGGAAAGTGACTATATCTCTCTTTCCACTACCTCAGTTGAACAAAAATAATGGGAGAAAAGTGATTTGTTGATGTGCACATCTTCAGATGATGACCTTAATATTTATCAAGTTTCATGGCAACTCATAAAGACCTGTGGGATTAGTTGCTTATCACAAATTTGTATGACACACATAATGATAGACAGACTGACGGATATGACAGACAGAAGGATGGATGGACTGATGGGTATGAGGCACAGAAGGATGGATGGACTGATGGATATGACAGACAGAAGGAGGGATGGACTGATGGATATGACAGACAGAAGGATAGACGGACTGCTGGGTATGACAGACAGAAGGATGGATGGACTGATGTCTATGAGGCACAGAAGGATGGATAGACTGGTGGATATGACAGACAGAAGGATGGATGGACTGATGGATATGACAGACATAAGGATGGATGGACTGATGAACTGATGGGTATGACAGACAGAAGGATGGATGGACTGTGGATATGACAGACATAAGGATGGATAGACTGATGAACTGATGGGTATGACAGACAGAAGGATGGATGGACTGATGAGTGTGACAGACAGAAGGATGAATGGACTGATGGGTATGACAGACAGAAGGATGGATGGACTGATGGGTGTGACAGACAGAAGGATGGACTGATGGGTATGACAGAAGGATGGATGGACTGATGGGTATGACAGACAGAAGGATGGATGGACTGATGGGTATGACAGATAGAAAGATGGACTGACTGATGGATATGACAAATGGAAGGATGGATGGACTGATGAGTATGACAGACAGAAGGATGGATAGACTGATGGATATGACAGACAAAAGGATGGATAGACTGATGGATATGACAGACAAAAGGATGGATGGACTGATGGATATGACAGACAGAAGGATGGATGGACTGATGGATATGACAGACAGAAGGATGGATGGACTGATGGATATGACAGACAAAAGGATGGATAGACTGATGGATATGACAGACAAAAGTATGGATGGACTGATGGGTATGACAGACAAAAGGATGGATAGACTGATGGATATGACAGACAAAAGGATGGATAGACTGATGGATATGACAGACAAAAGGATGGATAGACTGATGGATATGACAGACAGAAGGATGGATGGACTGATGGGTATGACAGACAAAAGGATGGATGGACTGATGGGTGTGACAGACAGAAGGATGGACTGATGGGTGTGACAGACAAAAGGATGGATAGACTGATGGATATGACAGACAGAAGGATGGATGGACTGATGGATATGACAGACAAAAGGATGGATAGACTGATGGATATGACAGACAAAAGGATGGATAGACTGATGGGTATGACAGACAGAAGGATGGACTGATGGGTATGACAGAAGGATGGATGGACTGATGGGTATGACAGATACAGAAAGATGGACTGACTGATGGATATGACAAATGGAAGGATGGATGGACTGATGGGTATGACAGACAGAAAGATGGACTGACTGATGGATATGACAAATGGAAGGATGGATAGACTGATGGATATGACAGACAGAAGGATGGATAGACTGATGGATATGACAGACAGAAGGATGGATAGACTGATGGATATGACAGACAAAAGGATGGATAGACTGATGGATATGACAGACAAAAGGATGGATAGACTGATGGATATGACAGACAGAAGGATGGATAGACTGATGGATATGTGGAGTCCTATACATTCTATTAAGGCGGGGCATATAACAAAATCTAACTGAAAAGAAGAAAAAAAACAATTGCTTTTCATTCTCATACTAACACTTCTTGCTTGTTCAAAAATGTGAAAAGTGGACAAGGATACTCTTAAATTCTTCTAGATAATAATTCTAAAGTCTGTTACCACTGGTATCAAGATTTCATTACACTCAAATAATCTTTTATCAAGTCTGCAACTTTTGAAGTTAAATAATCCTCAAGATGTAACACAGAATCACTATAAATGACTAAAATGCAAAATTCAACACAAAAGTTTCAACATAAAAGAAAAGGAATACAACTCTCCCTTGATAAATCACAAACTCACTTAAAACATGGGGTCAGGTGTGGACCTAATTTTTTTCTAGGAAATACCAAAAGAATTTGTTCAACGTTAAGAAAATCATGATCAAAACTGGCAAATGAAAGCTTCATATCTTGCATAGTGGTTAATGCCAAAAAATTTAGAATCAACATGATTGTGAAATTTGCAATATATGACAAAAATATCAATAAATTAAGATGTCAGTAATACCTACTGGTGGCAAGAAATAAATATCAATTAAATACGTCTTCTCAAGTGAAATTCATATTTCAGTTTTACCTTCTAACGGTTTCAGTGTAATTACCATAAATGCGATCTGTCTTCTTGTATTCAAATGTGAAGAGCATTAACTGACCACCACCACATGGCCTGCAGGCAATTCCATGAGAACAAAATTAAGCACTGATTTTTTTTTTTTAATCTCTGACTTGCAGAAGTGTTGGTTGCACTGTAAAAATCAATTAAAAGTTGACCTGCTTTGCATAATCATGTTAATTAGTCCTCTGTATAAAATTAACAAAAGAGGCAGATAAAAGGTATTTAAATCTACCAGCATAGGAGCTAGTGGTCACAGTCATGTTTAAAGTCAATTCAAGTGACTATTTGAACATTGTCAGTACATGTCATGTTATTAAAGTATTCAACATTAATCAGTGGATTATCATACTCATTAACAAATGTAATCAATGATAGCAAAGAAACCAAGCCAAAGGCATACAAGGTGCATGAAAATCTTCATTTCACATATAGGGTTCATGTATTACTGAGAAGTGAGTTCCAAAGTTAATAATGAACTTAAAATTCTCAAACTGGCTCAAGGATGAACAAAAATGTTGCTATAACTTGAACGACATTACAGCTTCTGAAAGTATTTTTGCTAATATAACAATAAAAAAGGAAAACAAGTTTTGATGTTTTGTTTCTCTAAACGAATGTCACTCTTTTTTAAATAAGAAATCTCGTTTTATTCTGAATTTACAGTAACATTAGACTGTATCCGCATTCACATGCAAAATACAGCAATATACTACATGTTTTCACTGGTTACAAAGTGGTGTGTGTTGAAACCACTTGGATGAATGTTTTAAACAATCTTTTAGAGATTGAATATATTCAAAATAAAGGTAACTGATATATAAAAGTGAAGAACTTCATTTAAAAAAGCTATTTATTGATAATTATTCACAAGGTGATTATTAAAAAACCATTCAATCATTTAACCCCCACCCACCATTCCCTCTTCTAATGGTGATGAACCTCTGTAAACAACACACCATCACTTATGCCTCGTAAATGCCACTTACATTCCACTTATTTTCTAGACCCCACTTTGTGCAAATTATCGAGGAAGAGGTGTAGCTCTTTGCACTAATTTGTTCTAATGTAAGAGCATGACTTTAGGTGTGCATGCATGAAATTGCTATCTTCCTCATGCAAACATCTGGGCCATAAGCATTATTCGACATATCATAGGAGAACTTGTTGAAAAATCAATATATAACATGATCTGCAAACCTGGAAGCGTGTCCTCTCGGCAGCATATTTCTGGAAATGTAACATGGCCTCCAGGGCCTTCCTATGTCCCCCTGGCACTAGACACACTGCCCCTAGAATCTCCAACACTGCTACCTTCGTTTTGAGGTTCTCACAACTCAGGCTTTGAGCAATTATGTTAATACTGTTAGGATGTGCCAGAACATGGGCACGCCCTTGCTGAAAAACAGAATAATAAATAAAATTACAAACACATGCATCTGCCTACTTTATGTTTATGAACTTTAGATTTTAAAGGTAATCTTTCATAGGATTTCAAAGGTAAAGTTCAGATTTGAAAGGTAATATTAAGGAAAAGCTCAGCTAAACACCAAAGGCAAGTGTGAACATTAGTATAAGTGATGTATTGTCATGAATATACTTGATGTTTGCTGAAACAAATGCTCAAAATATTTCAGAAGAAAAAGAAAACAAGATTACCTTAAATGAAATGCTGCTCTACTGACTTTAAAGAATTTTTATGAATTCAAAATAAGACCATTTTCTTCTCTTTTGCTGAAAAGTGTGTAACTTGAATTTTACATCTGGTTTTCTTAATGGAACACCTCAAATTAATTTAATTACAGTCCACTGTCCTTCAAAAGTTGCAAATCAGAGATAAAATGGAAGGGCAAAGTTGAAAAGTCAAATATCAGCCATTACAATATACAATTTTGCCAGAAAAAATGAAAATCAAACTTTACCATAGAGTTCTTAAAGCCCCAATGATGCCATTTATCATACATTCTACCATTCTTGTAATCTAATTAAGGTTTGGAGGGAAGGAAATGCTTTTTTTAAAAATGCTATCTGACATAAACCATTTTTTTGAAATAATCAAGATGTTAGTTTTAAATGACATTCAAATATTGAGTTTAGAATTAAGAGGTGACGCCCCTTAATTCAGTCACTGAAGTCACTCAAAATTCTGTTCTTTATGAGAAGTGCTACAAAAGCAGTGATGTGATACATTCGACAAATTCTGTTAGTGACTGATCTAATAACAACAACATTCACATGTGGTACACAAATTGATTCAAGAGAGAATTAAGAGAGACAAGCCTGCTTTTTTAAGTGAATCTGAGAAGAAAAAGTGTGCATCAGATAAAAACAAGACTCCGATAAATATTGGTAATCAGTTGGAGTAGTTCATCATATCAAATGCAAAATGAGAATAGTACAGCACATAAGGAATGCCTACCATATCCAACATCGCATGGTGTTGACTTCTTATGTTTACAATGGTGACATCATCTAATCTTGTGTTCCAGCTTTTGACTGAAACTGGTTGACCCACAGATGTCACTGATCAACATTGGATTAATCTGTAAACACATGAAAAATGGCCAGGTTTCTCAGATGGAGGGAGAAATGACGTGGCTCATAATGTGATGAAATGTTGATATTATCTGGTTTTATTGGAACACAACAATGTTTAGGAACAATACCTTTCAAGAGTCAGTATTATTCAAGTAATTTGGCATATAAGACATTTTGCTTTTAATGGCAGAATTGGGACTTTAATGTAAATCCTCATACCAAAATTTTATTCCATTTTTGCCAGAAAATAATAGAATTTGTAATGGGACCAGATGAGACAGGACAGGAAAGCATGAGACAGAGAGAAATGGACAACATTAAATGTTCTATCCACAGACATAGCAGGGGCATATAATTTCCAAGCATTTTGTACAAGTGGGAAATAGGCAGGTCACTAAGCAAGGGTTATCTGTTGAGAAAAACTATACCATATTGTAAAGAGTGTCATGGTACATACAGTTATGACTTTGCAGAATGTGGAAATAAACTTTCAAATCATTCATGAGGATCTTGGAATATTCAATGACAGCTACTTCAAAGCAGTCACTAAACTGTTCAGTCTTGACCACTGGTCTTGACACATACCAAAAATGTCTAAACAGAAGTAAACCAATTGGCTGTTTGGAAGTTACTTACCGAGTTATTCATTAGGGCCTTGACACATCCAATGATGGCTGTGTGGATGTTGCTCTGGGCTACTTTGAAGTCCATTCTAGACAAAAAGTCCAACAGCACCTGAAGTCCATCTTCTTGCATGAAACGGACTACAAAACTGGAAACGGAAGAAAATTTTAAAAAAATGAGTCTAGTGCTCAGTCTGATTAGGCAGCAAACAAAAGGGCATTTCTACAAAGATAAAGGCAATAAAAAAGGCATTTCTACAATGATAAAGGCAATAAAAAAGGCATTTCTACAAAGATAAAGGTAATAAAGGGTCAAATCCTTGAAATATAAAAGTCAACTTTTTTCATAAACTTATTTCTTTTAAAGCATGACTTTGCATCTGGAATGTTATAACAGGATGCATCCCAGGGCAAAAACATTCCCTCCATTAGTTGCCCCTTATGACTTGCTAGACAGCAATCTGTTCTACATTATTTTACATCCATGAGCCCCAAAAGGGGGGCCTTGAATATATTACCCAGAATAGTGTGTGTGTGCGTGATTTGGATTTTTAACGTAGCTTTAAAAAAAATTCAGTCATATCACTAAAATGATGTCTAGCACTGGGGCATCATGCCGCAGACATGTAGCATGATGTCCCACCCAGTCACATTATCCTGACACTAGGCCAATCAGTCCTAACACGTAACCTCTTAATGCTGAGCGCCTAGCGAGGCAGCTGTAGTACCATTTTTATAAGTCTTTGGAATGACTCGGCCAGGGTTCGAACCAACGACCACCTGCATCCGGGGTGGACACTTTAACCACTAGGCCATCAGAGCAGTCCCCAGAATATTGTATATGACACACTTACTAATGATGATGGTGGTAAAGTATTTCATCTCTTAATCTCAAAGAGCTCCAAAGCTGCTGAGTGAAAATGAAAGTATGATGGAACATAAAATACTCAACCATTATCTTGACCTTGAGGAAAGGACCCCCATGACCTTCTAATGATAATGTATAAGTATACCAAGTTTTATTTATAAAGCTGAAAGGACTGTAAAAGGTAGAGAGGAATGAGTGACAATGAATATATAATGCTGACCTGTGAGTTGACCCTGAAAATATAGCCAACAAACATGTACACGAAACACCTTCTAATAATGATATATAATACACAAAGTTTCAGTCCTTAATCTCAAATGGCTTGAAAGTTATAGGGTGGAACAGAAAGCATGAAAAACATAAAAATACTGACCCATGGCCTTGACCTTGAGGATAGGAATCACAATGTATGTGACACACCCACTAATAATGTACAACTATGACACATTTCCTCCCTTAATCCCAAATAGCTTGACAGTTACAGAGTTGGAAAGAAAGTGTTACTGAAAACTTAAATTTTGAGCCAAGACTTTGAGCTATAACTGGATTTCTCCTGCAGTATGCAACAAAACTTCTCAATATGAAGTGTGTCAACTTGTATCCCCTGATCTCAAATGGCTTAAAACTTATTGAGAAGAAACAAAGATGTGATGAACATGTGGAAATATGGATACTATGTCTCATGCTTATTGCAAAAAGCTGAAGGACCAAAATTTTAATCCAGAAGCATGTCCAGATGCCCCTGCCAAACAGTAAAATAAAGAAACCTTGTTTAAAGATGAAATAGCAGACTTCAAAGTCCAAATCTCACCACATTTTGACAGAACTTGCTCTGTGTATGTAAAACACATTTCCCCACTGCTGACAAAAATGGCTAAGTCTTAAAAGTTCACAAGTTTGGAAAAATGTTAAAACTTGCTCTAATAATGTGAAAATCTGATCAAGCCCTCTACATATGCATACAAACATGCATACCAATCTTGACTGGTCAATCTCATGAGTTCTTTTGTTTAACTGTATTAACAAATTTTATGTCAAAGTGTGTAAAAAAACATTAAAATTATTGTAATGACCTGAAAATCTAATAATCGCAATATGACACAAAATATGACAGGCAAATTTGATTTTGTATACTTTAAGTGGATTTTGCTTCAACTTAGCCAACAGAGCTTTCGTCAAAGAAAAAAGGGTAAGAAGATCAAAATAGTGTTGTAAAAAATTGAAAAATTGCTACATCGCACTGAAGATTTAATAAGCTAGTTCAATTTCATTACATCTACACTGAGTAGTTTTTGCACAATCTTGCCAAGAACCTTCTTGGGATGAATCTGCTGATGGATAGAACCAAATCAGGATGCATGTATTGGGTGTCATCTTAAACCCTATACCAACCTAAACCCCACACCAACCTAAATCCTATACCACCTTCAGTTTCTGATCATGAAGTTCTTCAAACTTGCTGAATAGAAACAAACTTTGTGATGCAAGAACTACAATGTCAAAGTCAAACAGGGGGCCATAACTCAGAAGTATATTCATTACCCATGAAATATGAATGCCCCACTACAGTGACTGCAGTGACCTATATGCAAATTTACACTAGGTGTAATGGATAGACAGTTGGAGAGATGAGGGTAACACCATCTGCCCACATGATTGTTGTGGCGGACCATAAAAAAAAGTGAAAATCAAACCTGACCAAGGTCTTGTTGACACTAAACACCAAATTCAACTGCAATCCACTAACTTTAAGTCCTATTAAAGTTATCCAGCAGAAATAAACTTTGTGACATATCAAGGAAAATATGGTTACAGACAACTTTATATGCCCCCTCCCCCACCACGGAAGTAAAAGAAACACAAAATAATTATGTTTCTTCAAAAAATTCACCTCATGGGTTGAGTTCTAAGCGCCGTTTTCAAATTCTCCACCAACTTCTCCCTTGTCTCTATGTCGTCTTCACTGTAGCTGAATATCTGTTAAAAGAGAAATACAAATTACCTGTATATTGGTCTAAAATTGTCTATACAAAACATTTGTCTCCAGTCATGTCAATAAGTAACCTGTGTCTCAAACTGTCTATACAATACTTGTGTTTCAATTTGTGTCTGTACAGAAGTTAAGTCTCAAATTTAGCTTCAGTTTTACAGTCACATAAAGAAGCAGCTGATCTTCCAACTGTCAGCAGGTGCTGTCAGCAATTCTATGACGTATCATTCTAAACGTGAAGCCATGAAGTACAATCAATGTATGCCTTTTCATCTGTGGTTACTAAAGCCGTCTCGTTTAAAATGAGGTCATTTCATATATCCCCTGTAAATATTTACAAAACCTGCTTTCCATTTAAGCAATAAATAAAGCACAAGACAAAATTATGTACCCTTGTATCCCAGTCTTAATGATAATCTCTTTGGAAATTGTCCACAACTGTTGATGGCATCATCCAAGAGAAAGCTAACCACAGCCTATGCTGCTCTACAGAGATTTCCTACATTAGGGGTAACACTTGTACAATGACCAACCACTCGAAACATATAGCAGTGAGCATGCGGTCTCTGATTTAAAAAATACTCACCAAACAGTCAATTTCACAAGTCATAAC
Organism: Megalonaias nervosa; assembly: GCA_016617855.1. Classification (NCBI taxonomy): domain Eukaryota; kingdom Metazoa; phylum Mollusca; class Bivalvia; order Unionida; family Unionidae; genus Megalonaias; species Megalonaias nervosa. The sequence continues at coordinate 107,067 of JAECUM010005290.1, forward strand.
AACAATGTTCTAAATGAAGTAGCAGTAATGTACTGGAAAAAAATTAGGCATCACATGTGCACATGATCTCTGACCACAATGTAAAGTTTTTATAGCTGGTGTGGAGGCATTCAAAATTTTTCTGTGCCCAATTAACATCCCTTGTACAAAGTGATAGGTAATACAACAATTTCCAATATGTTTCTGTCTCCTATGACCAATTATACAAGGAAATATCTTTTGTAATGACATCCACAAACCAGCACAAGAGCCAAGCATATGACTATACTTGCCAGAAAAATAGTTTTGCCCTGAATATTATTACTGTATAGGTGTTAAATGACTTCCATATATCTGTGAATATTATTTTTACAAAGACATTAATTGACCTCTATATATATATATATATATATATATATATATATATATATATATATATATATATACAAACTGTTCATGAATATTGACAAAGAAAATTAAGAAAATGTAATTGTTCAATAGTAAATTTTATGTAACTGAATTTGCATGTTTCTGCATTTTGTCTAACACCACTCCAGTGGCCTAGTGGTTAGAGCATCTGCCTCAGATGCAGAAGGTCATGGGTTCGAACCCCGGCCAAGTCATGCCAAAGACATAAAAATGGTACTAACAGCTGCCTCACTAGGTACTCAGCATTAAGAGGTTAGTGTTAGGACTGGTCAGCCTGGTGTCAATATAATGTGACTGCGTGGGATATGGTGCTACATGTCTATGCCATGATGCCCCAGTGCTAGACATCACTATAAACTGCCATACTGTAGACATCACAGCAATATAACTGAAAAATTGTTAAAGCTATGTAAAAAATCCAAATCACACACACACATACACATTCTGCCTATGAGATAATATTGTGGTAGGCTTAGCTTTTTGTAATAGTGTTTTCATCAAATACACAAAAGACAATGCTTAACACCATTTTTCAGTATATAATAGGTTATACATAGCATCCAGTATATATGGTGGAAAAAGAATCTGGAAAAATTGGTCTACATATGTACACTGATGTTAAGGAAATGTATGTACCAGGGCAAATTCAATTCATCTGGAAGCTTGATCCCTGCCTTAATCATTTTATTTATGACATCATTAACGTCATTTATGGGGTCATTAGAGCATTCTGAACAACAAGTCTGTCCATATTCCATAAATATGCCTTCCCTTTCATGAGCTGCAAGTGAAGGTAAAGATAGTGTGAGAATGTCAAATTGCAGCTTTCATCACATCTTCTCAAGCCAAGTTAGAAAGGCCCATGAGGTAAAAATGGCTTAAAGCTCCTGGGCTTTAATCTTCATGAATGAAAGGTCCCTACTGGTAAAGAACTGGTCAGATCTCTTGATAGTTAAAGCAATCCACCTTGAAATGGTTGAAATTTGAAATATCAGTTGAACCTTAATGGGGATGAAAAGATCACCTCTTACCATTTCTTCTCTTTTTATATTTACAGGAAATGTAAAGCCCTCAGTGAACATAAAAGCCTATCTTAATCAACCCCAGAACAGATACAACTGAGACTGGGGATCTCAGTCAGGAGTGGAACAACTAACGGAAGCTAGGTTTTATTTCCTAAAACTCCTGGCTGGCAAAGGTGAGAAACTGATTTGATTTCCGTTAAGCTTATACAGCTTTCTTCTACAGATAGGGCATGAAGCTTGCTCCTTTGTCACACAGATGCTAAGGTGAGCAAGAAAACAGTCTTGAACATAAAGTTCTTGAAGGATGTTTCACCCAAAGGTTCATGGGAGGTGGGGATCCAGGGACTGCTAGACACAAGAATGAATGCACTTAGGCATTAGAGAATTGTGACACTGGTCTTTGCAGCTCAAAATACCTGAACAAGTCTGCTAAGTTTTTCGTCCATCCCGATGGCTGGGCCTTTAAAAAATTTAAGAGTATTGAATAGTGCTTCTCTAACGACCTCAAGAGTAGAAAGCTGGAATTGTTTCTCTTCAAAAAAGAAAGAAAAAAATCAGCCACTGCACTCACAGAAGGACAGCCAAAATTTACAGGTCTCCTACCACACCAATCATAAAAGATTCTCCAATTGACATCATAGACCTTAGACATATATCATCTCCTCGACTGAATGGTGCACTTGGCAACTATGTTTAAAATCTTCCCTTGGCAAGGGAGATGATTTGAGATGAACCAAACATGAAGGTAGAGAATCTGTGGGCTGATGTGTATAAGAGAACCCCAGTTCTGCAACAGGTCTTTCCTCAGAGGTAATATCCTATAATGGTCCACCAGCAGATCAGGATCATTGAACCATGATTCCTAGGGCCACAAAGGAGCATTCAAAATGAGCTGGGACTATGAACCCTGAAGAATCAGTCCTTCTGGCACCAGATGAGTGCCTCACCCTGAATATGACACTTGTGTACACAGGTAAGAGTGGAGTCAAGGGCATTCATGGGGACTCAGACCAGAAACCGGTCCTGATTTGTGCACTAAATCAGATGGAGGTGGAAATCCTTACCAAGAGCAAATCTGAATATTCAAAGGGTATGAGGCACCGTAGCAGACAAAAGCTGGTCCAATGAGAAAGTTGCAGTTGAAATTTTGATGTTGTATGTTGAGAAATCCAATATCACGTGTTGGATCAAATTGCATGTCCTTAAAGTTCCATTTTCTAGATCAAGATTTTAGATTTTATATGTTGAATTATACAGTGGAGGTTTAAAGTTCCATTTCCTATGTCAACATTTTACAGTGTATATTTTGAATTACACAGTGATGGTTGAAATTCCAATATCATATGTCGAGAATCCCTAATTCACACGTTGTATGCAACTGTTTGTGATGAAAGTTCCATTTCATATAGCGAGTATTTAGATTTCATCTGTTGAATTTCACAGCAACAAGAAGCAGCCTCCTTGTTTAAAAATAACGTGGTCCGTTTACGAGAGTGACCTCTAGTGAAGAAATTCATAGTAATTCTCGACCTGTGAATGGTAGCTTTCAAACTGTAAATGCATGAAATGTAATGGTGCCTCATAATTGAATACACAAATGATGTATCTTAATACTCGATATTGTTTTGAATTGTTAAAGTGGACATTGTGTAATGTTACTTTCAACACCAACACATCATTTCAAAATAACAATTCTGACAAACATAATAAAATGTCCAATCACCGCTGTGTAATTCAACAGATACAATCTAAAAACTCAACATACGAAATGGAACTTTCAGCACAATCAATGTGATTAAACATGTTAAATTTAAACTCTCGACATATGACATTAAAATTTCAACAACCGCCATATAATTCAGAAGATACAATCTAAAAATCTGACATTGGACTTTGAATTTTCAACCAGCGCTGTGTAATTCAACAGATGAAATCTAAATACTCAACATATGAAATAGAACTTTCAACATAAACTCTTTGAACCAACACGTAAGTTAGGAATTCTCAACGTATGACATTGAAATTTCAACCACCGCCGTATAATTTAATGAATCAATCTAAAACCTCGACATAGAAATTATAACTTTCAACCACTGCTGTTTAATTCAACAGATACAATCTAAAATCTCGACCTAGACAATGGAACTTTATGGACAATCATTTCTGATACAACACATGAAATTGGAATTCTGGACATATAACATTAAAATCTGAAATTCAACATTCTGATTGGACATGCTTTTGTCCGCTATGGCGCCTCATACAAAAGGTCCCCGTGTGATTTCCAGAGTGCCAAAAATGGAAAATGGAGAAGACCCTATTGCAATCTGCCATAGGGAACCAGGTCTGCTGCAGAGTTTAAGGTTTCCATCACAGAAACAAAAAGATGAGCTGACAATGTGGTTTGCTCTCAGCATCTCCAACAGGGACAGAATCCTGTCTGCTCTCTCCCAAGAGAGAGACTAATCCTAAATTTTTGAGGAAATTTATCTCCACATAGACAAAATCTTGAGATGGAGTGAGCTCCAAATTCCCAAGGTTGGGCAAAAGACCCTACCTTGTCACTATGGTCCAACAGCGACACAGATCTAGCCTGAGGTGGATATTGTGGATCAACCAGTCATCAAAATATTTGAGGATTAGGATACCAAGTGACCTTAACTACTCCCACCAAAAGTTCTGACAAAACTAACATTATGCTGGGTATAAACAACTCAGTTATGACCAGGATTCACTCTGAGATTCCAACAGGGAAGTTTGGACAACAGCACCATTCAGTCTCCAGTGAGTGCAAGATAAACACTACTGACACTTGCATTACCTTCAAAACCCATACTGAACTATTAAAAGCAGCAAAGACTGCATCCAATTAGGCATATATTTTGCCATCCAATGGATTTTAAAGACAGAAACTTGATGTGTGTTTGCATTTAATGTCAGTGTGGCTGTGATTATGTGAGTGTTTGGATATGTTTATGGCATTGATATCTGACAATGCTAAGTCTACAAATGTTTTTTTGTCTTTATAAGTATATTGAATGCTTTAAAAAAACAGCCAATTTTTTTTTATTTTATTCAGATTTGAATTTCCAAGTAATTTAAATCAGCCTACATGAAAAGATAGCTTATTCTCAATTGGACATCGCTGTTTTGGTAATGTGCACTAACCCCCCCTTGGGACCTCAAAACTCTTTTTGAGTATCAGAAACCCCCAACATTATCTAGGAATATGGCAGGTATGCAATTTCCATGTCTTGGGAAACACCGAGGTTGATATTTTTAGATTACTTATGTAAGCAGTGCTATCGCATATCATATTTGCAGCAGCCCTCAGGAGGCTTGGTCCAATATTACATGTATCAAGGCCTGCTGATTTTGTTGTCGCAATAGTTTGCAAAACGTTTTCATTTGGTTATGTAGATTTTTTCAAAACTGAAATTTTAGTTCATTGTCATTGGAGTTTACAATGGTTTCCTTAATTCTGGAAGCCCTACTGACAAACAATTCATTGAATGCAAATTCAGCATCCTCATCAATAATCTGGCCATTCTGGCAAACTTGTTGGATTTTGGATAACCTGTGGAATGCTTGCCTGCACCTGGTTTGTTAAAAATATTTCCACACAGAATTCTCATTACAATTATTTTCTAAAGCTAATTGATAGTAATTATTTGTTGCCCCATTGATCATTTAGTTACTTTATTTTTCCATCTTTTGTAAAGTACTCGTTGACTAATGGATTTGAAATAATCACTGGTTTTCATGGAATCTAGACTGTCAGGAGTTAACCAATCATGTTACAAGTACAGCTTTACTCTATTTTCATATGTACATGTTTATCAAGATTTGCATAAAAAGTTGGGTCCATATGTAGCGAGCATCATCCACATCATCGCACATACAGATTATACTTCAAAGAACATTACTGAATCTTCCAGAAATTTGTTGTCATTATAACACTCAAATAACCAATATGCATAGGGTTTTATGAGTTTTGGATTTTACAGCTGTTTTAAGCTGGATTTTCTGGTTAGGAAAATAGGAAAGTGTGCACTAAGACCTATTTCTGGAACCTATAGTTTTGTCAAATTTTTGTCCATGTTTGTATTAAGAAAACTTCTGAGTCAATTCAGCAGATCCTGCTTAACTTGTGTCTGGACCTGGATCCCACATGAGGATCAGAACATATGCCACAGATTCTGATCCTGATGGTGGGAATTCCATATCCTATACTAACACATATTATGGGTATTTTTCTAACATTTCTCACCATGGCAAAAAGGGAACGAGAACTGCTCAGTTCAAGGAAATCCCAGAGATGAAACAAATCAACCCCAGAATACTTAAGCACCATGATCCAGGAAGAAATCTGCAGAGGTGAAGAGGTGTCTGGAAGAGCAGTGTAAATGTATGTCTAAGCAATGCAGACAATATAGCAATTGCCAGAGTGGAAACTCACATGGACAAACCTATGACAATATGAACCATCATTGCAAATCAGTTCCTGCTTAGGTCCATGTATGATCTACTCCCATTGCTAGCAAATCTGTACAGATGGAACCTGAATGATGATTCCTAATGCCGATTATGCCAGAAAAGAGCTACACTCCAGTATGTTCTATCATTGTGTCAGGTTGTGATGGCCCATGGACAATAAAGATATTGACACAATAAGGTCTTAAGAGAAACTGCAGATATGTTGAAGAGAGAACAACTGAAAGTCCAGAACACAGGTAGGTCATATCTCTGGTTCATCCAATATCCTGAAGAGGGCCAAAAGAAGCCTGCAACAACAAACAATGCTAGAAGCAGTCATGTGAAATAAGGGTCCCACTTGGGAAAAAACTCATATATCCAGTTGTTTTGCAGACATCACTTTATTCAGACATCTTCATATGGTCTAAGTGTGGGATGTGGATTGTCCATGTGAACTGACTGACCCATGACAAGAATGAATGGAAGAAGCATATGAGACAAAGATAGAGAAGTACCAGGAACTGGCAGAGAGCTATAGAGCAAAAGGATGGAAAGCTTGACTCCTCACAGTGGAGGCAGGATGCAGGAGGGTTCCCTGCACAGTCAACCCTGAAGATCCTTAGTGCATTAGGAATAAGAGAAAGAGCATGGAAAACATCAGTGCAGACAGTGAACAAGCCAGCAGAAAAAGCATCCTGTTGGATCTCGCTGAGATGTGAAGAAAAGGACTGGCAGCCAACACAGACAGCCTGTTGCCCACCATCTGCAGGGTGTACCAAAATAATGGCATCACACCATGGAAGGATGGGAACTCGGCTGATGATGTCTATGTAACACAGTACAACTGTATATTAACACTAAAACAATAATCTGTTGATTATTTCTGACTGTAATCTATTCCTTATTGGCATATATTGTTCTGCACCGAGAACACATCTTATAGTCTGTTCTCTGAGCGGGCAAATGCATAGCCTGCTTAGTCAGCTTAAAGTGTTATATACATGTAGCTCTGAAGCACATAACCCTCACTGCTGAATAGTTTCAGAAAAATAAAATGAAATTTGCACTTTACTTGGGCTTGGTATTCTCCATTTCTACATTCAATTTTGAAATAATCTGAATAGTTGGTTGACTAGCATGCCATCTGCTTTGTCCATCCAGCGTATACATCAGACTTGCATTCAACATCATTTTCAGGCTCAAGATCACTCACTGGTATTTCAAGAAACACTCTCCCAGCTCCAATAATCTGATATGCTTCAAAACTTTCAAACTTATTGTTATCATCATCATTTTTATCATCCAGTATTTGCTACATGAAATCATCATCTGAAGTTGAACCATGTCAGAAGTCAGCCATTTTGGATTTTTTAGGTAACCCATACATGTATTTTAAACAAGCAGTTGTAAAACTTACTAGATGCATGAAAGGTTAAAACTATGACAGAATGCTTATTCCAGGGCCCCAATGTACCAATCAGTTTAGTTTAACAATTATTCTGATCAAGCTAAAGAAGAGATGTGTAAACAGTTGCTTCCTAAAAAAAACTCAAGTTACAACAGGCACCAAGAGACCTCTACTGGCAATGCAACTTATGTCAAGACAAGTACTTTAAGTGTCAAAATTTTACACTGCACAAAGTACATTTTAATATGCACAATTTTGAACTAATTTGTGGGAGATCTTGTGCATCTGCTTTCTGAGTGCATGAACTCGTACAAATTTTGCATCATTTGTACAGCATGCATGGCAGTATGATTGGAGAAGGGGTTCAATATGATGAACATGTAACAAATAGTTAGCATAAAACACAAATGTCAATAAAGCATAAAAATTAGATCAGTTACCTAGTTTTTATGGCCATCATGGCAGTCGTACTGGATGTCAGACTGGGAGGACCTATATATTAGTCTTTATAAGCAGTCGTCTGGAGAAAACCCCATGAAATAATGACCTTCCATTCAGGGTAGTGATAATAAAATTCTGAAATTGCTGGATCAACATCATTTTCATTATAACCAACAAGACATCACAAGAAGTCTTTGACTGAAAAACCTCTGATGAAATGACTGTCTATTCAGGAGGAGTTGCAACAAGATTTTCAAGATGGCCATAGCAGTGGCCATACTGAATGTCTGCATGGAACCATATTTATTTAAGACCAATTAGACCTTGGGATGTAGAGTTTTATGGCAATTGTACAAGTAGTTGAGGAGGAGTAGCAACAACAAAGTGCTAATGTTACAGATTCATGAATGGACTACAGACAAAAGGCCATCCCCACAAGATCTTTTAATCTATGACCAGTAGAGCAAAAAAAATTTACCGCATTAAATATTATAACCTGTCTAAATCAATCATTACCAAAATATAGTCAAATTTAAAATTCCATTTTTTAATGTCCAGATTTAATGTCAGTGAGATCCATGTTAGTGGTGAAAATGAAGCAGGTGGTACAAATGGTGTGTGGTACTGACGACTGTAACATGGTAAAATATGCTCTTTTGCTGTAATTTTCTTGTTTCTCCAGTACACTTTTACATGATTAACTATGATGGAATATACCATATGTACTCACTTTTAAGTCTGAACAAACAACATATACCCTTATATGCCACTGCATAATGCATCAGATGATCGTGGTCTATGTTACTTATTCTACTGAATACTCATAACAAATTAAATAGACCCAGATCTGCCAAGAGATTGTGCAAAAGCAGATCTGGGTTTATGCAGTTTGCAGTTGGACCCAACTTACATTTGAGTATATACGGTATCCAGTATTGAAACATGAATATCACTTACATATCTCATCTTCAGTTTCTCAATGTAAGAGTCTGGTCCTTCATCACTTGTCAACTCCTGTCAAAATAAAAACACATAATCATCATCATTAGCTAGTGTCCACACAGCAAGACTAGAAATAAAATTAATCCCAGAAATAACTTTCTGAACATACCTATCCACCACAGCATTGCTTTTTCACAAATCTGTGTTGATAGAGTCCTTGCTTATAGGATCTCCAATGTATTCACCTGGCCTCTCAGTTCCAAAAACTTAACTAGATAGTCGTCGCCGCAAGCAATGAGTGATAATCCACTATGCTCCTTTATCAATCTGCCTTTGCAGAGATTTCCACATTTCTCATGAATATGCATAACCTTGCTTGACCGATTACATGTACTATGAGCAAGAGTACATTTTTCTTGTCACTGTGACCCAACATGACCTTTTATTCTTTCTGAATGAGCATAGGCACTTATTGATCGATAATGTGGGTACATTCATGATGTATGGGATATCATAACATTGTGTTGCTGATATATGTATTTTGTTTATGGGAACTCAGGATAAATGAGGAAATTTCAGCTCAGGCAGCCATGGGTAGTAAAAGCGCACAGCAGATTACTGCCTGTATCTTGTGATGATGTTGGACATCGAACTTTAAGGCGAAATAAAGTCTTAAACTTTACAAAATATACTGGTTTTATGCAATTATTTGTGTACAATATGTAACTAAATAAAAAAATGTGTTTTACCTAAATTTGCTCTTTGCATTTTTGTGCCTATAACACTACTAGGCTGTCATGTGTACAAATACTATAAATGTTTACATGACCATTAAAACACAAAATGATTCCATCTGAATGCAAACAATCCACCTGCATGCCAGAAATGTCACTTTATTCCATTAATGTGAGCATTGTCATTAAGGATATTTCATGGAAAAGTAGTTTTCTTAATTTAGTCTGAAAATAAACACTTTCCACAATAATTCAGATTACATGGCAAAACTAATCACCTGTTTACTTAAGCTTCAGTTTGAATTTTGACAGAACAACAGCTGCTACATATATCAAGAAACTTCAGCAAGATGAGGTGTATTCCAGAATACGGACTTACTCATTGCTCTAATGCTCCAATGATTCCATAAAATGATATTAATGTTATAAGGATTCAAGCAAGAATCAAATTTTAAACTTCTATATTTAGCCGAGTCAAATCTGTTCTGGCAAATAAATTTCCTTCAACATCAGCTGTACACCAAAAGTTATCAAAATTGTCTCTGATGACTACACTATTAAAAAAGTCGACCCCCCACTACAATATTACCTTGTAAAAAGCAGAAACGTGCAAATTCAGTCACCCAGAAATTACAAGTGAGCAATTATAGATGTTTTGTTTATTTTCTTATTCAAAATTCATTAACAGTTTGGCTACAAAATTTGTCCTATTATTAACACCTTTGCAAAAATATAGGGCATGAATTTTTTCTCGCCAGTGTCATCAGCTGCTTGGCTCTTATACCTAGCAGTAGGTCATCTCAAAAGTTACAAAAAGTATAACTGCATACAAGGTAACAGACAGGAACGTATTTGGAAACTGTTGTTTTTCTGGAAAACTGTACATGGGGTTCAATTTGGCAAAATACATTTGAATCCTTTCCTATTAACAAGACTGAATCGTCAGAGATCGTGTGCATTCATGATGGTTAGTTTTTCTATACATTGTTACCTTTTCACCTTGGATATAACACTGGTGACTTAAATAGTGTAATTGGCTGTTGGATGAATATTCCTGCTAGAGATCAGTACTCTTGCTAAAGACCATGTGCACACTTTTAAAAGATGTGTGTACATGTATATGTTTCAAGTGGTTGGTCATCACTGTACTGATGCTACTCTCGTTGCAGGAAACCTTTGTCATCGCTGTACTGATGATACCCTCAGTGCAGGAAACCTTTGTCATCACTGTACTAATGTTACTCTCAGTGCAGGAAACCTTTGTCATCACTGTACTGATGCTACCCTCAGTGCAGGAAACCTTTGTCATCGCTGTACTGATGCTACCCTCAGTGCAGGAAACCTTTGTCATCACTGTACTAATGTTACTCTCAGTGCAGGAAACCTTTGTCATCACTGTACCAATGCTACCCTTAGTGCAGGAAACCTTTGTCATCACTGTACTGATGTTACCCTCAGTGCAGGAAACCTCTGTCATCACTATACCGATGCTACCCTCAGTGCAGGAAACCTTTGTCATCACTGTACTGATGATACTCTAAGTGCAAGAAACCTTTGTCATCACTGTACCAATGCTACCCTCAGTGCAGAAAACCTCTGCTGAGCACAATTTACATTTAGCTTTCTGTTTGCCGCAGGCATCAACAATTGTGAAATACATGTACTTCCAAACTGGAGGTCATTTACCATGCTTACTTTCTGCCATTTTACAAAAGACTGATAGATATCACCACCTTGTTCCAAATGACGGATGCCACTTTCCAATAGTGGGTCTGATGTTTTTAAGTTTGTGGAGTTTTCTTTCCACACATTTTGTCAAATATGATGAATATTGCTAAGGCCCCCCCCCCGTAGCAGACTAGCCTATTGGCTCACTGTTACAGATCACTGTCATATCATCTCTGTCAGCATGGAGTCAAGTCTTGGCTCAGCCAAGGTAGATATAATGTGAGTAACCTTGCCAGTAGCTTCCCATGGATCAGTGGTTCTTAATGGAGTTTCCCCTGGGGGGTGGGTTCCTCCACCAAGTATACCGTATATACTCGCGTATAAGCCGAAGAATTTAGGAAAAAAATAATGCCTTGAAGGGGGGGGGGGTCGGCTTATCTGCGGGCCAAGGTCTAAGTCTGAAAATTTTAGAGCTTTTCTTCTCAAGCACTGGTATTTATTGTTACTGTCGATCGCTGAAGATGAGATCACATGCCTAATGATCCCACATGGCTCATGTGATATGTGCTGTCTTGAAGTGAAACAAGTATTTTTTCTAACTTTACTGGTAGGATAAGGAATGAAAAACATCTATTACCATACTTGACGTCTATTTGACAGATGTCCACCCACCAGAAAATGCAGCCATACATGTTATTTGAGCCATGGTGGTACGTGTATTTTCCAAAAGAACTGCCATATTAGTAATCTCTCAATGAAGTATTTAACCCTCAACTAATCAGTAATCATTAAACTCTGCGGTACCGTACAAATGCATGCTAGCTTATTTCAGTGTTAATATGAAAAGAAACTATGGTAAATAAAAAGATTTAAGAATTACGATACTGAAGGTATTTACAACACAACCATTTTGGTGTAGAGAGTCATGTACATGTATGTGTACGATAGTCTTACCCCAACCATAGCGAGAGGCTCCATAGGGGTTTGTTGCACACACGCCTAGGAAGGGTAAATAACAGGCAAGTAGCATATACGAGTCAGTGTGATTAATCGTTAAAAATATCATTTGAGGGATTTCTTTGACAGGTGTTTTAGAAGTAAAAGGCAGCCACAGTTTATCTTCTACTGCTGTTTAGTTGTTTGTATAGCAAAGTGGTTTGTTAGTTGTAGAGTGTTGTACAATAACTACCGGTACGCTTAATCTGTGGTAAATGCCTCAGGGATTTTGTAGCACAATGCCACTGAATTTACTAATACATACCGACTCTCACATGTATTGTTTAATGAGATAAGGTAGTGGACATGGTTTCTGCTCAAAGTTATAACTGTCACAATACTTGAACAATGTCCACGCTGAAAACCAATCAGATTTTGGTCAATTGAATCATGGAGAAAGTCTGGAACAAGAGACCAGGTGCACTTCTTCAGAAATCTTCAATGCTTGTCTGGGACATGTTTCGAGCATACAAGACAGATGAAGTCAAAAAGGCCGCAAAGAAAATGAAAACGACATTGGCTGTGATACCTGGAGGTTTAACATCAGTGTTACAACCTCTTGATGTTTGCCTAACAAGCCGTTTAAGGAAGGGTACGAAAGATGTGGTCCGAATGGGTTTGTTCAGGTGCAGTGAAGATGACAAAAGGCAGGAATTTCACGAGGCTGGACCTCGACTTGGTCGCCAAGTGGGTCAAAGACACATGGGACTCAATTCCATTGGACATGATTGCCAAATCATTTCGAAAGTGCTGTATCAGCAATGCCATGGATGGAACTGAGGATGATGCCATATTCGAATCAGACAATGATGAGGAGAATGAGAAGCAGAACGACACACTATCGGATGACACTGATGACAATGACGACGTATACGATGACAGCATGCCCATAACAGAAGCCGAGTTTTATGAACTGTTTGGCAATTTTGATACCGAGCCAGATTTTGAAGGATTCTGAATGTGATAAAACTTTTATAATTCAGGATTTTAGTATGAGGATGTTATTATTTCAATTATTATTTAACACTGAAGATAAATTGTTTTTATTTCAACATATAAATTAGATTTCTTACTTTCATTGTTACATTTAGGGTCGTACAAATGTAACAGAAGAAAAGGGTGAAGTCAACAAGCTTTGTATATTTTAACAAAATAATTTATTTCCCTAGAAAACAATGTAAAAATTGGTAAATAGGACTTACAGTTTGTGAATATAATCCAAAATTTGATCCTAAGAATGAAAACACAAGTCCTATCACTAAATAGTTCTATCAGAACCCAAGTTCGAATCTCGATGACACACAAATATGGAAGGTGATGATGTCAGATGTAGTCCAATGTACGAATATCAACAATTCCTCAATTGAATCACAGTTTTTGTTTCCGAATAATTCCAGAATAAATTTCCATGAATATCTTTCAGAATTTTTTATATAAAAGTCAACTTGTTGAGTTTCCAGGAGAATAAATTATTAAATCCAAAAATCAGATGAAAAACAAACAACCTGGCAACAAATAAAAAGAAACACCTTGTTCCTTCAAGATGTTAAAACGACTCTGCCAGAAGAATATTAAGAATGCGTATTTAAACCCCAAAAACATCATTTCAAATCTCGCGAGATGGGTCATGTGATCTCTTACTACAAGAAAACTATCACGTACGCCAGTGTAACCCCACTTAAAACCAATCACAAAAAAGTGTTGTTTACACATGGTGATCACGCAATCAAAGTATGGCCCTAATACTGACCAATCATTTTAACTGCCTGTTTACGAAGTTCCCAACCTAAGACGAACTAGGTTAACTAAAAATAATTCTCATGTAACATTTCTATGTCTTAAACAAACAACACTTGCTAAAAGAAAACATCGAACTACTGAAAATGAACTTTGAATCCCTTCAATAATCATTACAATAAAATGTAATGAAACAAAAATAAAATAAAAAAGAATTTTAAAACTAACACACAAGCAGTTTAATTACATATATGTAACATCATTTTCGTTAAGTTTGAAGATAATATTTATTTTAGTAATGTGATTTGCCTTAATAAATATACCAGTATTTAGAACTCACTTTGTGCATTTTGTGATGTAGTCATGAACTTATGGGTCGGATTATGTGCGGGTCATGCAATTTTTCCTATTTTTGCCTAGTCAAGTTGGGGGGGGGGGGGTCGGCTTATACGCGAACAGGCTTATATGCAAGTATATACGGTACTTGCTTTCATACAGCTGTATATAGCCTATATGTGCTGAAAATTAGTGTTAAATTTATGTTAAACCCAAAAAACAAAACAAAACCAAAAACAAAACATGCCGATTTATACAATATTTTGAAATCGTTAGATGGAATCATTCCTTTGGAAATGGGTGACTGCAGAGCAGCTATGGCTCACTTATATGCTCTTTCATTAACCTTAATATCAATGTGACTGGGCAGCCTACAGTACTGAACACTTTTTCCAAACTGTATGAACGCATCATCTTTCTGTAACACATGGGGTATTAGTGGACTCTCTGAGTCAAGATACAATAAAAATTTCAATGTGGAAAGGAAATCTGAAAAGATAATGAAATTTGTTTTTTGAGAGGTTTCAGTGAAATACAAAGTTTAAGTATGGCTGTGATTTCCACAGTTAAAGTTGAGACTTTATCTGGTAAATGAATCAAGATGATGTCATGGGGTGTTGCAATGGTAGCTCTACCTTTGTCTCAATCATTCAGACTCTCTGTACTTGTGTACAGCTAAAGAAAAAGTGGAGGGTTTGCAAAGGACTTTTTGAATTCATAAAGTTCAAATATAATTTTTGGGTGTGTTGATAACAAAGGTGGAATTTTGGAACATGCAGTATTTTCAACAAGGATTTTTACAGTTTCTAAGGAAGGATGAATTCATAAGCCATGAGGTCAAATGACGTTTGGTTGCTGGGTCTAAAGACTGCATCGTATCTGCAATTAGATAGATTCAAGGATAGTCTGGTTTACAACAATATTGAAGCTTTCTTAAGGGAAAGTCCTAAATGCACCCAAAATCTAAGTCCCTGACTGTATATAGGATCAAGCATATGGAGGTAAGATTTACAGGCTGATCCAACACAATCCAGACAGTCAAGTTATCTTTACTAATAACCTGTATAACTGGAGCACGACCTTCTGATCTGCTCCCTAATATATGTTTGCCATGACTGGCTTGTATTAAATACAAGGATTTTATTACATTTGTTTCTGACATATCTAATATGTGAAAGGAAAGTTAGTTTACAGTAAATATATGCCCTAAACATTTGCTCTCATTTCCAGGAATAAGACAAATGTCAAGATAGAATTACAGTCTAACCGGTGAGGAATGTTACTTGCATTCACCTTGAGGAGCAACAAAGTTCAAAATGATTAGAGAACCTCACAAGTACAAATTTGGTTATGAATGTATGCATGACAAATTATAATTAATGAATACAAAAACTATCCCTGAGAATAAGCAGCTAAAAACAGTCAAAACAGTTTAGGCACTGATGAAAAACTCATTCTGTCATGTTTATCTAAGGTTAGTCAAACTAATTAACATTGATACTCGCTTATAAGTTGTGACAAACTGCAAACAACAAAGATCCTGATCTGCCATAGCATAATGCACCTACAAATAAGGGTCTATCTTGTTTGTTCAATTGAATACTCCTAACAAACTAAACAGACCCAGATCTGCTGGTACATTATGCAATGGCAGATATGGGTCTGTGCAGTTTGCAGTTGGACTCGTCTTGTAAGCAAATACATAGGGTATACATGCCTTGCTGATAGAACCAGTAACACTGCGGCCTGATTAAAGGATGGAGCAGAAAGCTGTCAGTATGTATATGTCAGGAAAATGGATTTCTGTGTAGTTACTGGAGTTTTTATTGTTCCTTAAGGCACCAGTCTCCTAATTCTACATGGAAAATACATCTTGTTCTTTCTCTTTTGCTTCAAGCTGGTCACTCACTCAGCATTACACTATTCTCTCTTAAGGCTTTTAACAAAAGAAAGAAACAATCACAAAAAAATGTGTCCACTCATAAACCAGAATTCACCTTGCCAAAGGGAGCACATCTAAAGTGGTCAACAATGTATAGACTGGTATGCAGGATTCATGACAAAACAACGGAAGTTAAGTGCCTTGCATAGAAATATACTATGATAGCTTAGCAGCTAAACTGGACAAGATTTGAATCCATTACCCACTGTCTGTGAATTTAAGCAAATGAAATGCACACACACTTGCATGCATGCATGCAACAAAAAAAAAATAACATACACAAACACACTCTTGATAAAGGCTGTATTTACTAAACTATGTAAATTTTATAACAGGAGGTAACAAGCCTTCACAATTCCTTGTCTGTAGGTACAGTAATTAGTATCACTCCTCAGCATACTCCTACTACAACTTCTATATTCTCAAGTTTCTGTGTTTGTAACATTGCTAAGCATTTAGGAAAATCTCTATAACACACCAATAATGTGCATTCAAAAAGAATGATTTTTATGTGGGTGTATTAGGTTTTCACAGCCACAAAAGCTTATTTGATTTCTTAAGTATCTTCAAACTTTCATCAAAGCAATATTTGTTTTCAGTTTCCCATTTTCAGATAATTCTGAAGACATATCCTTTATTTAAATGAATAATGTGTTTCTGTTTGAAGAATTAATCCCAGAATAAATTATGCCTAAAACAATAGGGTCTTATTTTGACTGCCTGATTTCTAGACAGAGGTGCTTTTTTGTAGACAGAGGTGCTTCTTTCCATTTGCACACCTATAGTTTATTTATGTGTTGAAAATTGTAATCAAATATCCAAGTTCCTTCACTGTAATTTCTTTGAATCAACAAACAGTAAATGTTACTGAAATGTTTTCTCAATCCAAACTTTTAGAAAACAGATCAAGTGATTACAAACAAGTCAAAGATCACAATAGTGCAACTTTGAAAGATAAATAAACACTAACTCACAAGATACCGCCAATTCTGTGGCACAAATAAAATCTAGAAATTAGGTCACAGTTACCTGTTTTGGTGTGCAACACACTTTCATCCCCACATATACCATCAATGCAAATTTGGTGGCAATAAGTCAAAAGAGAATAGCAACATTAGCCTGAACATCTACAGTTTTTAGTAATGCTAAATGCTGGAAATAAGGTCACAGTGACCTAGCTTTAGAGTGTGATACACCTTTATTCCAAAATCTACAATCAGTGCAAGTTTGGTGTTAGCTGAAAAGGTACAAACATTAAAGTTTGGACATGATTTGTGAGCAATGTATACAAAGTGCCATCAGGAGACTGGCTGATCCCTTGAACCAGTCACAACTATTACAAATGCAATAAATTAATATCATTTTGCAGTTGTATGTCCAGTGAGCTTTACCTTTGATCTATTGATCACAGGTTCAAAATGGAGCTACCCATTCTGAAATGTAATGCCACTATTAAGGTGATAAAAATTGGGTGCAAGGTAAAGGAGACTTATGAGAAACACAAAATTACAATTTCAGCTCATGTGACTTTGACTTTTGACCTCTTCACTCAAAAATGAGTCAGCGAAGTGCCTCTGCCCAAGTGTAGATTACATATGATGTCTGATGAAAACTGGATGCAGGAAACTTGATGTTTCCAAAGGAAAACCCCAAAAATGCAATGCTGACTCCAGAGACCATGATGTTACATTTCAAAATACATCCTCAGTATATGTCTGTGTCAACAGCTGAAAAGAAACTGGAATTAACCCTTTAATGCACATCAATCTGGAGGTTTAATTGCCTGATTTGCACATGATTTATCAATTAATAATAATTTGGCATCCCTTGTTCCCTTTTTTGTGCAGTAATAGTTTCCTGTATAGTGCCAGGGACCCCAGGTGACAGATTGGTCTATAGCACTTGTCTTCACTGATCACGACCATCTCACCTCTATCTATGTGGGTTTGAGTCTTGGACTTGGCCAATGTGGGTATGTGGGAAAGCTTGCCTGTAGCTTCCCATGGGTCAGCGGTTTTTACAGGGGATTTCCTGGGTTCTTCCTACACCAGTCATACTGGTTGCTTTGCACAGCCTACCATGTGCTGAAAAATGACCTTAAAATCACAATAAGAACAACAAATTTATAGTAGAAAATTTGTTGCAGACACTGGATGGGTATTGGGTATACTTTATTTCACCATACAGGGGATGAAATGGTCAACTGCCATGGTAACTAAATCAAACCTTAAATGTGTAAAACGGGGCCCCGAGTGGCCGAGTGGTCTAAAGCGCTGATCGTTACGGATCACTGCCATCTCACCTCTGTCTGCGTGAGTTCGAGTCCAGACTCGGCTAATGTGGGTACGTGAGAAAGCCTGCCAGTAGCTTCTCATGTGTCGGTGTTTCTTCCCGGGGTTGTCAAGGGTTCTTCCTCCACCATTAATACTGGCCGCCATGTATAGCCTATCTTGTGCTGAAAAATGGCGTTAAACCCAATAACAACAACAACAATAAATGTGTAAAACAAAATTACATATCTTTTAGTATTGATATATATTAAGCTTACTACCTTTTTGCCAAATCAGTCATGGTTTAAATTTTTTCAACTTATGATTGAGAAAAATGAAGTTTTCAGGTGATCTAATACTTACCTGTTGCTATTGCATAGATAGTACTTTTCCAGGAGGAAAATACCTGAATGAAAAATGGAACTTCTGTCTTCCCATTAGTGTGAACCAGATTCTTCTAAACACCTAATCAGCCCTGTGTGAGAGCCCCATACGTAAGGCATGCGTGAAGGACCATCTCATATATTCTTCAGTTGCCATGTTGTATGGAGACAGAAAAGGACCCATTGTTGGGGAAGCGGTCTAACCCATGAAGAAGGGGGTGTTCAGATCCAAGTCTATCAGATCTGAAGATGGATAGCTCTGGGTCATCTGCGGAGTCCTTGCCCAGTGACTGGTCACTAGGCATCAGTAACTGGGTACTGGGCATGGGTCTTTGAAGCCCGTACAGTACAGAGATGGGTATTTGGGTGAGTTGCCCCCTCCCTCCAGACTACCTTTTCATATCGGCTTACAGATGTCAGATTAGGACAGGGGATCAGATCAGCATCCCACCATTCCCTGCTGTGGATCTTCCTGTGTAGGGGAAGCAATTGGCCCTTTCCCACCCTAGAGTCATGTACCTGGGCAACAGGTAGTGAGGTAGACCTACTTTATCTTATGAGGTTGGGTCTAAAAAGAGGGAGGGGACAGACCTTCCCCAAAATGCTCTAAGTGGGTGAAGAATCACCCTAAACCACCAGCAGAGACCACTGCATTAACAGTTTATTATTTCCGTGGAAGGAGTTCATTATTTTGATCCAGCCATGTGAAATATACAATGATGACAACTGATAATTTACTATGCTCTTTTATCCAACGGTCAGAATTTCATCATGAGAAACAGAAGATCAGCTTTCAAATGTGTTACAAGATTTTCCCATTAATGCAAACTTTAAATAAGTGGGAATTACTGTACATAAGCATGGATTTAATGTTTTGTTGAAGCAAGCTGATTTTATATATGGTTAATATCTTAAGTTTATATACAAAAACCAAATGTAAATTAAATTTATCGAACAATCCTCAAAATCTAAGTGTGCTCCTCTTTTAAATCTATTGTTTATTCTTAAAACTTTTACAAAAGTCATTTGCTACTTAACTCATCACACTTTACATATGCCATTCTATAAGATCTTTCTGTATGCAGTATTTGACAAGCTTGCAGTTTTGTTACAAATTTTCGGTTTATACACTACGTAAATGCATGTATACTCAAGATGTCAGAAAGAATTACAACCCCAGTTTAAAATCCTATCATCAGTACTGGTGATTAGCAAAGCACAGAGGTACATAAACTGGCAGATTCAAATGTGAATAAAAACTTGAAATAAAAAACATGTTTTAGTATTAACTAACTTGATAAAAATACTGTACTCTTTGGCACCAAAAATGAACTATTAATTAACAACAATATTCTAGCAGGTGCAAAGAATATCACGAGATATGTTTCTGTAGTTTGTTTGGAAACACATGACTGTAATATATATATATATATATATATATATATATATATATATATCAGAAATAAATTATGTACTCTTGCCAAAAGAAAAAAAGAACTTAACTTGTGTCAGTCACTGAAATAAATATTTGCATTTCAAACTTGGATAGTATTTTCAATATGTATATATGGGTATTGGAAAGAATCTCTTTAAAGATGGCTTTTTTAAAACTGCACAATGAAGTCATAATATAAAAAAAAATTCTGTGAAAATCAAATTTCAGAGGGATTTGCAAGAGAGGCATATTTTACAAAAGTGGCCTATTTTTGGACAAAGGGTAATTTTTCAAGCATAATAAAAGGCATGCCAGTGTAAGTAATTTTCAGCCAAAGAAAGCACATTTGGTCACAGTGTTTCGGATCTTCTTTTAAAAATAAAGAACAAATGATTGAATGATTTTTTTTGTTAAATAAAACAGTAATATATGAAATTAACAGAACATAGCACAGTTTTAAGCTGGTGTTTTAGTGAACTAGACAAGGTGGCGCTCACCAGTTATTATGTACTTTTGAGAGAGTGATGTATGTAAGGTGAAGTTGTTTGCATTTAAAACATGCACAGTGGTGAGAATGTTGGCATACCTCTATGCTACTTTCATGTAATGTGGCTGACATTTCTTTGGATATTGTACTTTTGGAAATTGTAAATGATCTTAGCACAATGCTAACTAAAATGACTGCTCCCTTGTGCTCCAAAACTCAACCTGAATTTTTCTAAAGTACACTATCCTTGGCAGCTATTAAAATAGGGAAAATGAATTTTGCCAGACTAGACAATACCAGCTTCTGAAAGTGCAATGAATGAATTACCAAG
>JAECUM010005291.1:0-57219 GCA_016617855.1 Megalonaias nervosa
CCACTTCTCCCACTTCTCCCTGTTCTGACCAAAAGGAGAAATCACTTCTCCCTAAAATTTAAGTCTAGCTTGACCCCAGTATTCTGCTCTATAAACATGTAAAATGAAGTAATCATAGCAGGTGAACTTATTAAGTTAACTTTCTTTTGATGGTTGATTATACCCTGTTAAATTCAGGTCAGCATATGTATCTTGTGCTTTGTACCAGTTTCACTTGAAGCCTCCTGGATGTTGTCTGGCTGTATTGCTAGCTCCATGAGAACAATCAAGACATCATCAGTCACATCCATTGTAGGATCCATGCTGTGAAACTAAATTGGTTGCAAAAATGCATTTAGACGTTTTAAACATCAGTAATAAAACATGCTCAAAATTTTGCAATTAATATTTTAGAAGGAAGTTTTTATATCATGTACAGTTAAAGCACCACCATTGTGCAGATAAAAAAGTAACTATCTCCATAGTCTGTGCTATAACAGTTTAGTGTTTCTGCTTAAACATCCAAATGGCAACTCATATGACTATGTAATGTATTGGTCAAATAATCCTATAGGGTTCACACATCCCGATGCTGCGTCCGAATTATGCCCACATACAGTATTTACTTTAGACATGCAATTATGCATGATGCTGGGTTTCATATATGCCACATACAGTAATCACTATTGGCACGGCATTATGCATGATACTGTGTCCTAAATATGGCCGCATACAGTTGTGTCTCTTGGCTTGGGATTATGCATGATGCTGAGTCCTAATTATTGCAACACACGGTAGTGATGTTTTGCTTGGGATTATGCATATTGCTCGGTCTTAAATATGGCCATCGACAGTAACTTATATTGGCATGCATGATGCTGGGTCCTAATTATGGCCCTATACAGTAGTGTCTTTTGGCATGCATGATGCTGGGTCCTAACTATGGCCTTACATAGTAATGATGTTTGGTTTAGGATTATGGATTATGGATGATTCTGGGTCCTAAATATGACCACATACAGTAGTGACTCTTGGCATGAAGTCTTGTATTCCAGGGACATTTCAGCTGGTGCGTTATATCCAGCCAAGTATTCTGCTTCCGCAAGGATAGTACCTCTGACAGGTCAAACCTGAAAAAAGCATGTAGTTCTTGCTATAGTTTCTACTTTAAAAAAATCCCACAGACTGGTAACAATGAAAAATATAAAAGGTAAAGATGTTAAAATTCTATAAAATGTTTATCAAATAAATTCTAAAGCTAACAATTGTGAAGTCCATAAAACGTTAAGTCAAAATTTCTAATATAACCATATTCCCTCCAAAAACGTTTAAGATTTTGGTTTCTGAATATAAACTGTTTGGAATTTGGGCTTAAAGATGTAATCATCTAAATGATTTGCTGGATTAGAGAATAGATGGGAAGGATACTGTGAAATGTTTCTTTCTCTGATTATAGCGGTTTTCTAAATGTGAGTTCTAAATGCACTTAAAGTCAAAGGCACTGACATATCTAACCTGTGGAGTCAAACTTTGTTGCATTCAAAAATTTGTTTGCCAAATTTGGTACCATCCGCAACAGAAAAAAACAACCAACCATCAAGACAGAGATATGTGTCATTATGAATTCAATATAATCAGCAGAAATAAAACAATCAACCATAAAGACAGGTCTATGGGTTATTATGAATTCAATGTAATCAACAGAAATAAAACAGCCATGAAAGCAGAGATATCAATCCACATGAATTAAATGTAATCAGCAGAAGCACATAATGTTTTTTATTTTGAAAATTGGAACCCATTTTCTTTTGCTCATGTCTTAACTCAATTTATCTGTAGTTGACATTAAACAATATAGATTCTCATTGTCCTATAGCAGATTAAAAAACCTCATTGTCACATCATGGACATTTACTAAATTGGAGATAAAGTGATGAAGGTGTTCCTTTAGACCTAGGCTGAATATATTAAATTCATTATGTGGTACTTCTATGTGGAGTCATAAGCTTTCTTTAAGTTGAAAAAGATGGTAACTATGTATTATTTTTCATAAAAGCTTCTCTTTGATAATTTGTATTTATAATGTGCCATCATATTGTTGTGTCTGTATAGTACTTACTTTTATCCATTGTTTATGCTTCATGATCTTCCTTTGTAGCTAACAGGCTTCATAGACAGAGATCACCTGTCTCTTTTGCCTCACTAATTGTGCCCTGTAAACTCGTCTACCAAGTGCATGTTCAATGTCATCAAGGACAGCATCAATTTTGTTCCAGTAATCATCAAAATCCTGTTGGTTCATCTTTCCATCCATGGAATGACCGACAACATGATTCCTATACGAACGAATTCGCTCCACACTAGCTCCTAGAGATATGTCCCTCATTGGTTGATCTTGTGGATCATTTCCCCAGCCTGTGATTGGAGCAGGAACTGTGCTGATATTTCTGATCAGAGTATATAGAAAGGATATATCAAACTGGTCCACTGTTCCAGTTTTCAGCCCCTGGGGATCTGGGAAAACCAGCTGACTTTGATCAGAGTTAAGAAGAGGTCTTCCCTGTCTCCTGGTCAAGATGCTTTGATTTGCCAGGATTGCTTGGTAGATGTCTTTGTATGGCACAGGAAAGCTGGTAAGGAGAATTTCTCTTAGAGCACTTCCACAAACAGTTACGAGAGCAACACAGAAGCGAGCATGATTCATGTGCTCAGCCATTATAGGCGCATCAGAATCACCATTTTCAACAACAACTAAATATAAAGGTCAAAAAAAAATATTAGTTTATTTGATCATCATGACTAATGTAGCAGATGCAAAAGATAATTTTAGTTATATTTTATTGAGATAGGAGAGACAAAAAATATTCTTAATTAAACTAAACATATTAAAAAGGCCTGGGCTGCATGTTCAGCCCATCATGAAATCATTGTAGTAAAATGCATGACTTTCACCCCAAGGTCAAAAGGCTGAGTAGGCATTGTTTTAGAACAAATAGTAATAGCTTCATAATGATTCATGCAGTGTCAAGAAAATCCATCAAATATATTTTGGAAATATAAGCAAATGAAAATCTTAAACCAAATATGCAACACAAAAAAATTATATAATCGTGTCCTTGATACCAATGTCAAAGAGGTAAACAAGCACTGAGTACAGTACAGTAAAACATCAATTTTTTGTTAAATATTGATATGACCATTCACTGCTAAGTAGCTGTTTTGAGATCCTTTAAATTCTGCAGGGTCAGACTGGAATCATTTTCATATATTTTCATACGGGGCCATCGACGTACAGCGAGAAGTGCGTTATGACCAGCTGTTTAAGACAAGTTGTTTTAACAGGATTTTCAATATGGCTGCCATTGTGGCCATACTGGATGTCAGATTAGCATCAGTTATATCTAGGACTAACTAGACATCATAGAAGTCTTTTGCTTAAAAACCCCATGTAAATATATATGTATAAATTCAGGGACAGTTATAACAAGATATAACCAGAGGACGTAATTAAACGTTTGTATGGGAAAATATGAACGACCTTTTCGGACTGAAATACTAAACGACCTTGGGAGTGCAGTATATCCATCCGACAAAACGAGTTCATATTTTCTCATACAAATGCAGTAACGTTTTTATTATATGCTCATTTTCTTATTCTACCTAAGGTTTAATATATAAACAAAAATACACTACAAGAAACAAAGTAACTGAATGTATGCCGTATTCCAAACTAAATACGCAAGCGCAGATTCCTCATTACACAACAACATTATTAATGCACACGTAACTCTGCCCAGATAAATTCGAACTTAGCCGTGCGCTAGACATAACTTTCGAAAGAAAATGGCGTTTTGGTCTACTTAAAATTTAAATTTGGAGTCATATTGTGAATGAATGATCATTGCAACAATTTTTCCATTTGATCTGGAATGAATATATGTTGGTATTGTTGTCAATTCTACGAAATTTCATGATTATGGACTGGATTTTTTTTATCTCTGCCAATTCTACATGAAGTACATCGGATTTCAGCAGTGAGAGAGCAGCATGTTGACATATGCAAGTGTGTTTCTGTTCTGTCATTGATTGTTTGAAATCATAATGTGGGAAAAATGTGAAGTCTTTCAATTGCAATTATCAAAAAGACGCTATGGAATATAATGTTTATTTTATTTTGAGTGCAGTAAAGAGGATGTAATTGCATTTGGAATATAGTTGAAATTACAGTACAATTTCGAAATGTGTGTCAAGCTTGAGGACCCATGACATGGCTCATGTAATTTGGATTTGCAGAACTAAGAAAATTCAGGATGTAGAACTGTGTAAGTATATTTTTTGCCATTCTTATTACCAGCTAAAGAAGACAGTTTATGCCTTGTCACTTGCATGTTACTTGTAGGGACCCAGCAATTTTATGAAATCTGACATCTATCGCTGGCCTAAATCCGAAACATTGTATCAAGAAAGCTAACGTGGAATGTGGCAAAGCAGCTGGTATGTGGCAGTCCACGAAACATCTGCTTTAGATCATTCAGAAACAAATTTAATCAACCAAAATGTAAAGCGCCTACTACATGAGTGTACATCATTTGTTTACAATGCAATGTTAACGGAGAAAAAATGAGCATATATAATAAGATGACAGACCATAAAATAAGTTCTTCTGGTCTATGACCAGTAGAGCTAAAATCGTACAACAGAGCATACAAAAAATTGTGAACAACACTTATGCATTTTTGCCATTTTGAGGACAAAGAAACTACAATTTCGTGGCATATTTTCAAATTTTGCGGGAGACTTGAAATTACCCATCCTAGATGCAACCCCGAAAAATGGCCTCCAAAGCTCATTCAATCAGATGCAAGGCCACCTCTTTAATAGATGAGGCTATTGCTCTTTGTCAGACTCATGCATGATCTTGATGAGATACTCTAATATTCCATATTCAATCCAACTTTTCGGACCCATGCATGATCCTGATGAGGTAATCTAATATTCCAAGTCTGATCAAAAATTCAACCAAATATATGGCCTCTAGAGTGTTTTCAAGCAATCACTGATGGATGCATCTGTGACAGAATTGTAACTTCATGGTCATAGGATAAGCTCATTTAGCTCTGTGACAGGTGAGTTCAACATGCATGTGAAAAATCGAAGTAAACTGAATATCAGTTTATAATGGATGTAAAAAACGATTGCCATCACATTCTTTGGTGAAAGATGGAATTTGACTGTGATTTCTTCAATTGTTTACATCAAAATAAAACAATTTGGTCATAATTCCTGGATGCCTATTAATTACGTTCAAATTATATAAATGGATAAAAATTAAAGGAACACATTTTAATACAACACAGAAAGCTACCACGTGGACCTTCCACAATTTTACATTATTGAAAATTCAGTGTCACAAATCTAGATTGGACTAAATTATATACCAATTTAGAAATGGATAAATTAAAGAAAGTATGAAGATTTCAGCCTTGACAAAAATTTGTGGAGAAATGCCAACATTCTTCTATAATATCAAAACAAAGGTTAAATGATAAAATTTAGGATACAGCTGCAGTTTCACATTTGTTGCTTATTCCATTCAATTTACATTATTTAAGAGAGAGCTCCGGTGGCCTAGTGGTTTAGAGCATCTGCCTCGGGAGTGGGAGGTTGTGGGTTTGGAACTAAAATTTTTATCCAGAAACCATTTTTTTTTTCTTCTTCTAAAGTGATTATGAACTTTGACTTCTGATCCAAAATCAATGGGCTTCTTTCTTACTCAACATGTAACAAATGGTAGAGAACTGACACTCTTTTGCTGAAAGACATTGTCTTCTTTCAAAATGACCATAACCTTTGAATCAGTAAGCCTCTTCCTTGCCCCAAGTGCAAGCCATCCACAAAAAACTGATATTTTGAAGCACAAACAACAAATTTAACAATGACCACTGTGGTGACTTTACTGGATTTAATTAGCATCATTTTCATTTAGGACCAACTAGAGACCATAAGAAGTAGTGAAAACAAGATTTACAAGTTTGCCATTATGGGGCCATATACGATTTAAGTTTGTTGTTATTTTTATTTAAGACCAACTAAAGATCATAACAACTCTTTTTGTGAAACACCATTTTGATTTGGCAATCCATTCAAAAGCAGCAATAATAAGATTTTAATGATGGCATTGATGGTGGTAATATTGAACACTAGATTAGCGTTGATTCCATTTAGGGTGAATTAAACATAAAAATAAATCTTCTGGTGAAAATCTGATACTGATATGATCATATCTTTATACGAATCAGCAATAACAAAATTTCATCATCACTATCATATGCTGGCTATATATGATGTCAGATAACACAATTATCATTTAGGAGCAAATAGACATTATAAAGTCAATGGTGAAAACTCCATGTTGATCTAACCATCCTTCTAGCAGTCATCATTGGTGAAAATACCATGCTGAAATAACCATCATTTAGGAGTCAAAGCTATGGCAATATTTTCATGATGACCATCATAATGGCAATATTGGTGGTCACATCAGCACCATTTTTATTTAAGACAAACTAGACCATGGGGTATATGTGCTTGTAACGTCTCACGGCAATCATCAATGTAATTTTGGAGTTGGATCAATAACGAACTTGAGCGAATGAACAGACAGATAATATATGGATGACAGACAACATGCAGTTCAGTAAGCTATCCTGGTTCATGACCAGCAGATTTCAATATTGGTTCAACCATTTTCAGTAATACCAGAAACAAGAGGCCAATACAGATCTAAGATCGCTCACCTGGCTGACATCTGGCAAATAACCAATTGGACAAACAGTTGCTAAGGAATCTGGGTCAGGACGATGCTTGTATAGTTTTTTCAAATGCATCTGATTGTTGTTACCATAACAGTTCATTCAAGGTCTGTCTATTTGTTTGTATCTTAATCCATATTTGATGGCACATCAACATCATGTGTCCAATATTGAGGCTTTTGGGATGTGAGGATGCTTTCTGTCAAAATTGGTTAAATCCTATCCAGAAAGGTTTTTAAAAACATAGGTGTGAATGCATTAATTTCCATTTTAGTAATGACAGCAATATATAAAGGCTGATCAGCACCGGTTATATAAAATCTGAAAACTTTCAAGAAAGGATGCTTTCTACCAAACTGGTTCAAATTTATCAGTTTTTGTGACATTTTGTTATGGCAGATCATTTGGACTTGCACAAAGCTGAGAGCTCTCTATTACATAATGTTTTGTCAGTTTGGTCAAATTCTGTTCAGTAATTTTATGAAATTGATTTTGAAATGATTTCTTTTTCATTTTGTTTTCTTCAAAATTTAAGGAATGATAGTAAAGATGGAAGAGCAGCATCATTTTGAAGAATCTTAAAGAACTATATACTATAATTTGATGATATCCTGTGTCAAATTTGGTTGAATTCTGATGACTGGTGATTTAGATTTTCCTTTTAGTGATGACTGGTGATTGAGAGAATTTTTTCTTTTTAGTGATGACTGATGATTGAGAAGTTTTTCTTTTTAGTGATGACTGGTGATTGAGAAGAAGTGTTTATTTTTAGTTATAACAGGTGTTTAAGAACTTTTTCTTTCTAGTGATGACGGATGATTGAGAAGAATATTTTTTTTAGTGATGACTGGTGATTGGGAAGTTTTTCTTTATAGTGATGACTGGTGTTTTAGAAGTTTTTCATTTCAGTGAAGATTGGTGTTTAAGAGGGTGTTCTTGTTAGTGATGACTGGTGACTGAGGAGAAGTGTTTCTTTTTAGTGATGACCGGTGATAGAGAAAAGTTTTCTTTTTAGTGATGACTGGTGTTTTGGAAGTTTTCTTTTTAGTGATAACTAGTATTTGAGAAGAAGTTTTTCTTTTTTGTGATGACAGGTCGGCATGCAATAAACAAATATGAATTGCCTTAGTACCAGAATGCTCCCTGCAACTTAATGTGCAAATTGGTCAATCAGTCTTTGATAAGTTGTAAATGCGAATGTTGAACACATGGTGTATAACAGATGAATCGTGACATATGATTGATGAAGTCCACACAAGAAGCTGAGTTTTCCATAGTGATTTCTGAACAGCCATATATTTATAGCTAATTTATTATTTTTAAAACTGTCAGTTTTTATTGTAAAGCAATGTCATCATGGTGGACAATGTTTTGTTTGTGTAACACGTTTTTAAAAAAACTTTTCAAGCATACAAATTTCTGTTCTGAACACAATGAATTATGCATATCATTTTTCTCTGTATCAAGGTATTAATCTTCTATGCCAGTGATGAAAATACGGGTGTGAGAAATAAACAGACGAAAATACCCAGCGAGTGTTGGAGTTACCAAATTATCCATCACGTAGTTATATACATTTACTTTCATTATACCAGCAATGCCTGTTAAATGGTGCAGTCAGTCTGGATTCCTGATTATGATCTTATACCCCAGACCCCATCTCTGGGTCATACCTTAAAACTTTTGAGATCGACCACATGTTCGCTTTGGTAACTAAGTGGATAAGGCTCAAGACTCATGACCAGAAGGTTACAGATTTGATTCCCCTCATATCATCCTGCTAATATGCGGAGTTTTTGACCATAATCAAACTTATACAAAGCTTGATGAACAAGCATACATACCGAGTCTAATTAACATCTGTTAAAATTTATCGTCTCTAGAGTGTGCACAAGCTGATCCAATTCCATACTTATTAATATGTATCCATGTTCAAGATCTTAAAGATATAAACTTACATACCTAAATCTGAATAAAATTTGATCACAAATATTTGTGCTTGGCTTGGTGAAAGCTCAGTCAATCAGATGCAATATCACCTCATTCTTATGCATGACTATTTTTCAAAATGAACTCATCCAATTTGCTGATATATGCTTAACTAAAAACTCTTACCTAAAATGTGGTCTCTGTAGAGTTCACTTGATCAGCCTATCAGATATAGGATCACCTCATTAATATGCATGGGTGTTGTTCATAATTGAGCTTATCAGATATATATATATATATATATATATATATATATATATATATACTTAACTTCAAAATCCGATCAAAAAATATGGTCTCTATAGAGTGCACATGTTCAACCAATCAGATACAGGATCACCTGATTAATATGGATAGATGTTGCTCATAATCAAACTCATCCATCAATGATGTAACCTAATATGCGACCATCTGGTCAAAATTGGACCAGAAATTCATCGGTGTTAACAAGCTCAAGATCACTTCATTACTAGGCATGGATGTTGCTCATAACTGAACTTGTCCAAGGTGTTGACTCTAATGGCTTACAAATAAAATATGATTGAAATCAAATCAGAAAATAAGCATTAAAATGTGGTCAGAAGCAAGTGTTGATGGACAGATGGATAATGCACAAAATAAATATGACAAAAGGCTATAATATAAGATCACTTGGTCTTTGGTTAGATGACCTAAAATTTAACAGTTCCCGCTCCACCTGAAAAACATTGGGAAATTTTATGAATACAGAAGAGATTTAATGAAGAAACAAAGAGAGGGTTAGAAAATGTGTTGTTTGCACATTTGGATGATTTTGTTATTTCTAGCAAAATATGTTGTCCCCTAAAATAGACCATGAAATCATTACAACAAAATATTTAACCCATGATATGACTACAAAATTTCTACACCAGAACAAAACATGGCAAACCAAGTTTCTAAGGGAGGAATGTGGTTAGCTGAACAGAAATTTAATACTGGAGTGTCAGGTGGGTGATGTTAAATATTTTAGGTACTGGAGACATGACTAGAAGGTTACAGATCTGATTCGAACTATATGATCAGCATGGATCCTGACAAGCATGAAAAGGTCTTGATAATAACTGAACTTACCCGAGATTTTGATGAAACAATGTTACATACCAAAACTTAGTAAAATCTGTTCAACAAGCTCAGCCAGTTTGATACAACATCACTTTATTAATATGCCCTGATGTAACACATAACTGAACTCATCTATGAATTTCATCATATAAACTTACATATCAAGAAGATGATTAATATCTTTTCATACATATGGCCTTTGGAGCGTTTAGAAGCTCAGCCAATCAGAGGCAAGACCACCTCATTAATATGCATGGGTGTTGTTCATAATTGAGCTTATCTGATATATATACTTGACTTCAAAATTAGTCCCAAAATATTGTCTCCATAGAGTGCACACGTTCAAGTAATCAGATACAGGGTCAAATCATTAACATGCATGGATGTAGCTCATAATCAAACTTATCCATCAATGATGTAAGCTTACATGCCACATCCAGTCAAATTTTGATCGGAATATAACATGGCTTTGCAAGTTCAGTCAATAAGAGCACTTCCTTGATATGCATGGATTCTGTTCATGAATGAACTCATCGAAAGTACTGATCGTATATGTCTACATATCAGATCTGTTTGAAATAGAATCAGAAATGAAACATTGAGTGTTTAGAAGCAAGTATTGATGGACAGATGGATGACGCATGACATTAATCAGACCTCTGGTTAGATGAACTATAATTTAACAGGAAAGTCACCATTTGGTTAGACTAACTATATTTAACAGGAAAAGTTCCCAGTCTGTTTGAACACAATGGGGAATATTCTGAATACAGAAGAAATATTTAATGAAGTAATAAAGTTAGGCTTGAAAATGTCATGTTTATTTCCACATTCGGTTAATTTTTCACTGTTATTTCTAACAACGTAGAATGAATCCTACAATGGGGACTCCTAAATAGTCCTGAATTAAGCCATTACAAGAGAATGTTTAATTCATACTTTGACTTGAAAAAGTTCTACACAGGGTCAAAACAGGCTAAGTAAGGTTTCTAAGCAAGATGTGTCGAAAGCTGAATAAAACTTTAATACAGAAGTGTCACCTGTAAAAATTCGGGTGCGTCTCGGTATATATTTTAGTCACTGACATGCATAATACATCTTTAGTAATATAAAAAAGACACCCAAGGAATCTGGAAATTGCTCATTTCTATGACATCTGTGTAACAGCCAAATGCAAGGGCACTTGACCAAAACATCTGGGTCAGTGCTTGACATAAACATGTATTTCAATATTGTTGATAGCACATTTTTTGATTAGGAAAGCAATTGCTTCAATGTTTCTCTGGTTCTGTATCATCATTGAATTTGATCGCATATCCATAAATGTGTCTAATACTGAAAGGCCTTTTATGCCATGATGTTTTCTGTGAAATTTGGTTAAATTTTGTTGAGTTTATTTTAGCGATAAATATACTGTGAAAATGTTTTTATATCTTTAGCAGTTGTAATTATAAATGATGGCAGAATGGCTTAATTACAAATATTGTATAAATTTTGAAAGCCCTGTATACAAAAAACATTTTAAAAAAACACATGACAGAGCAGTATATTTATTTACAAATAGTCAGACCCTGTATATATTGTAGAAATATATTTTTCAAGTAATTCATTCAAAAATTTATTTACATGGTTTCCAATTTTCAGCTAATTTTTATCACAAAATTTGTTTTGGACATTTATTCATACAAATGCAGTGTTCTTACTGAAATGTGTCTTTTTATATTTAACATTTAAGACTCGGACAACAGGTAAAATATACAAATAAAAACCCAAGAAGAAAACTGGAATATTCATATCAACTGACCTTCTCCCCAATCTCACTGAATGACCTTGGCTTGGCAATGATGTTTAACTGCTTCATTATCAGCAACATGTGATCTTTGTGAGCATGTAGTTCTGGATACTTCTTTGTCCAGACAGCATCTGTGAAAAGAAAGGAACTGATTTTAGATTAAACGGAAAAGTTCTAATAAAAAAAATTAGAAAATGCATTCATTTACAGTCATGAAAGATATAATTTATTTTCATGTATTTGGAACTGCAGTTATATTTAATTTCAGTATAAATATAATTTATGTTTAACAAACACTAAAACCATCAAAACAAAATTCAACATTCAGTTTATTCATGTTTATATATTCCTCGGTTACCGGTGACACTGACAAGAATGATATAGTTACTTTTCCATCACGTCCATTGCCGAATCATGTCAGCAGTTTTGAACATCTTGACTCCCCACTGATGGTAAGCTAGACATAAACTTCATATTGAATCTTTTGTATGAAGCATATAGGACAATGAATGAATTGATGTAATTGTGTCCAAACATTCAATCTGAATAGCAGCTATATATATATTATTGTTGTATGCCATTGAAAGAAGTCCCACTCTACTATACAGACAAAGGTTTTGAAATTTCCAGTCCTTCAGAGTCTGCAGACTGCTGGAATCTTCATCACAGAAGACAGATGTGTTTGTGTTTTCTACAAGGCTGTGGTTGAAGTCAGATTAGAGCCATCACACAAATAGTTCATCATGTCACCACAGTGGAGTTGTCAGAAAGAATGAGAATTCTATTCCCTTGTATGTTGTTATGAAATCAATGACAAGCTTTTGGAATGGTCTACATCATGAGAATGCTGATATGTATCCTGTAATTATAGAATGAAACTTGCCAACCCCCTCAGCCCAGTCCTCCATGTTCGCATCTGTACAGATAATGATCGAATCATCGGAGATTGAATTTGCAGAGGTATCCTTAACATGAGTCCAGTGAGGTTTCCCTACCTTTGAGATGGACCCTCATATTGTACATATTGTGAAAGTTGATCCAAAGTTCAAGGGGTCTGCACCCATTTGGGCTGCAGAATCATTGTAATTGGAGCCCAAGAGGAGATCTAGGACTGAAACATCCACTGCTGCACTGAGCAAACCTAGCAGGCAAATTAATTCTCGGAAAGATGGATTGTAGACAAGGAATCTACCTTTCTACTAATTCAATCTCATTCCTGTGGGAGACATGGTCTTTTTACCTGAATGTTGAGTTCCAGACCTAGATGGCCAAAATCTTGTAATGGTACCAGGTCAGAGATATCCTTGATGACAAGGAGACTGAGGTTGAGATGGAGAGTAACAAGTGATATCATGCTTGCTCCAAGATATCACTTGTCTGCTGTTTTGTGGTCTGTAGCTTTTGTAGGCAAATGACAGGAACGTGGAAGCCATGTCAGTAGGGACATACAGTCATACTTCCTGCAAGTCCACACTGATTGAAGAGTCTCCCCAATGGATAGCATTTAGAACCCATTGTTGCATGAATAAATGAATTGAATCAAAGCACCTAAGCTGATAACCAAATGAAGAATGCTGTGTTTTTGGGTGAAGGAACCCTGTGTAAAGAAGCAGGTCACCAAATATGATAAAAGTCTCCCAGAAACTACATGTCTGGCCCATATGTCATCATGACAAATCTTCCTCATTCAGCATAAGACTGGAGCCTTTCCCCCACCAAGATCTGTGACAAGGGGACATGAAGGTGATGTCATAGAGAGGGTCTCATGGAGAGAAACACTGGTGAAAACAATTGCTCTCTCTTTGCCTCTTGTTCACATTGACACCGGAGAACTGTGGTTTTCAACAATTGTAAATTTGATACAAGTGCTTCCCAGTAGCCTGTGCTCTAAAGACGTCCATGCAAGCTTTTGTTTACTGCCTTGCAAATATCTCTGCTGTAGCTCAGATGGTGAGGGAGGGAAAGAAGGCATACTTGGTGGCTTGTCTGCAGAGTGTGTCAGCATGATTAATAATGAGATCAAATGATTAAGGTTGCAAGCATAGCTTGGCCTTATGATGGTCTTTAAAGAAGGTGGAAGAAGAGATCATTGCATCTTGTTCCATCAGTTATATGTCTGTTGCTGCTGTTATGGACATAGTATGTTGGGCATCTATGTTTACAAAGTGGGCCATTCTATAAACAGGCTCTCCCACATATCTGGTGAGATTTGGGGTGAGAGAAGATAAGCTGTGTTCTGCCTACTGAAATACACCACTCCCTCGATAACTCGCGCCCTGAATAACTCGCAAACCCGCTTACAACACGGTCATGCGTGGACCCCATTTTTAAAACTAGAAAATGCAAAACGGATTAGCCCTATTTGTTGAACTTGAAGAAAATTGTGACCAAAATTGGTAAATGAAACATCTATGTATTGCTTGTTTTATTGTTGAAAACGGTAGATTCGACCTAGAAATTTCAATCAATATTATGAAATTATCAACTTTTAATAAAAACTCATATATTTTGTTACATGCTCTTTCTAAACGACCTTCATGGTACACCGTAAATAACGATATTCAACGAAATTTTAATCAATGAAAATGTCACTTACGCCTGGTGGAGGCATTACTTTAATAAATAAATATCAATTAAATAATTTTTTATCAAGCAAAATTTATGTTTTGATTATATCTTTTAGTTCGGTTTAAGCGTAATCATTATAAATGCAATATGCCCTCTTGTATTCAAACATAAAATGCGTCAATCGACTGTAACAGCTATGTCTGTCAGTGTTTCGCTGAGAACTTAATTCAGTGCCAACCATGTTTTGATATCTGACTTACGCATGTATTTGTTGTGTGGATGCGCTGAATTAAAAGCTGGCCTCCTTTGTATTATCACGTTAATTGCTCTTTTGTATCAAATAAAGGAGGTTGAATAAAAGATAAGTTAAAAGCCATGCAAATCCTACATATGTAAGATCTAGCGACCCCGGTCTTAAATCGGTCGAACTCATTCCAATTGATCAATCGAACACAGTTATAACTATTATTGTGTACATAATATAATCAAAATACCTTAAGTTAACCTACTCATTCATACATGAGATCAAAGATATCAAGGCCACCAAGCGAAATGAATACTTTGTCAAATAAATATCTTTGTAGAAAATAGCAAATATATAGGATCATTGTGGAGAAGTAAGTTTCAGTGAATTTCTGAATTGGCACTTTGCGATATCATCAAGGATGAAGAGAAGTATAACTAATATGTGCAATGAAATTATGGCATCAATATGTTACTAATTGAGCAATTAAAATTTTTTAGTTTCAACAGAGACGACTGTTTGATGAAATAAAGGTCTCTTTTTTCGGAAAAAGGATTCTTGTTTCGTGGTTTATTAACAAGTTAGTCTGGTCCTGGATTCCATGCTTTGAACTTCGTAGCCATTAATGAAGCAGGAAACCAGACTTATCAACAACAACAAAAAGCAATGATGTAATACCCACATGTTCTCACATATGTTGTGTGAAACCAGTTGGATTTTAATGTTTCAGATATTGGGTATCTTGAAAATAAATGTAATTTAATATAGAATAACAAACAACTTCATTAGAAAAAAGTGCTTTATTGACAAGTATTCTCAACACGATTCTAAAATGAGTTACCAGCCATTAAATAGTACATTTACCCCATCCATCCATCCCGCAGTTTCTTCTGGCCTGTAAGGCTGGGTCCTCATGCATTTTGGTAAGATCTAATAACAATAAGGACATTTAAGAACCAGTTTCATCATTTTGGATCAACATACTGAAGCTGATGTCTCTTGAGCTACTTGCGAAGTAGTCTGAGAATGGCAGCACATCATTAGATCCCATTACTTCCAAGCTGTCGCTACGTAGAGGCTCACATTTTGTGGTAGAGGCTAGAGGACAAGTGAGGAGAAATCTCATGGAAACAAAGGCACTAAGCTGGTCATCGTACACTGGAAGTGTCTTGTGGCACATTGCAGATTAGATTGATCCATGAGAGTGCCTTTATGAATCTGACATCAGATGCAATGAGTGCTTGCTGGCACTTTGTGGGTTAGACAAAACTATGAAAGTGCTTGTATAAACTGGACATTATCCGCATGAAGTGCCTAGCAGCACTATGCTGCTTAGACTGCTATGTAACTGGGTGCATGAACTGGAATCTTGCATACTGAAGCTCTAATTATGGGCAATATACATAGGAAGTGCCTAGTGGCACAAAGTGAGTTGTGGAACTGTACAATGTTCCTTATGGTGAGTGGCATGACATTGTGCGGTTCTTAAGGTTTGGATGAAGTATGGGTTATTGATCCACTTAACAGGTCCATAATTCTCCTATGTGAGATGGTAACTGAGACTATTGTTTCTTTCTATCTCTCTTCCCCAGTAAATGATATGGTTTTGAACCCTTCTGTGCAAGCTGTGATTTCTCATCCCTGAAGGTATTCTCCAGTGCCTTTCCCTTTAGTACCCATTGAATTGCTGCCCGTTGACTTCTGTCCATAATATGCAAGTCTGATATATATTCAAAGAATGAGAACCAGAGTAAGCTACACATGTAGAATGGTTGTCAGTCTGGTCTTGCCCATGGTCTGAATCTGTAAAACAGAAATGGAGCAGATGATATATACAGGTACAGATTGGCATGCCTCCTGCTTTATGAACTCGTGCATGTTCATGCAGAAATACACAGTGTAACAATTTCCTGAAAATGGCACATGTGGTCTATGCAGATAGAGAAACAGAGCATCATTATTAATACTTACAAAGTGGTTGCAAAATTATCAATTCTAGTAACGAGTTGCTGTAGAAAGGCCAATGTTTGACTGCCTATACAGGTAAAATCACTGAAGTGTTGCTTATAGTAACTATGAAGTGGACACTGAGTAAACAATGTATAGAAAACTTACCTTTACGCATCCGACCATGGTGGAAGCTTTATGGCAATATAAACAAGTTTTCTATAGTGCACACCATACCTGAACATAACAAATGCATTAATGCATCATTACTGATATTCACAAAGTGGATGCTAAAACATGTATAACAAAGAAATGGATGCTAAGACTAGATAATATTGAAAACACACCTGTATGTATTAGGACATAGCAGATATTACACATCAATATTAAAGTAGTTTTATATATCACACATCAGACCTGCACTAACTAATATTGTTATAGCAAGGTGATGGATGTCGTCATGACCTATGCAGGTTTGTATCAAGGAAGCCTAAATGTGTAAAGATAGCAAAGTGATGACACTGAAAGTCAGAAACTTCGTCCTCAATGAAAGAAAGAACAGAAATGTTGGAAATTTGAATGTGGAGTAAACTTTCCTTCGAAGATGAAAATCCTCAATCTTGTTTAAAGGTAGAAAACTTCTGCAGACAGCATACCATTTGGCACAAGCACAATTAGAAACTGAAGAAGTCAATAGAAGATCATTCTACCTAGCTGCCACCAAGATGGGCAGATCAGGTTTTTAGCTTAAAAGCTTTATTCTGGGAGGGCTGGATATGCTAGGTAGTTATGTTGTACTTCTCCTAAGGTTTTATGAACGGGTAACGTATCTGAAGAAGAAATGTACAAACCAAAAGTTCTAAAATAAGGATTCCTTCCTCCTTTAAGTTAGTGTTTCACCACCTTCAGCAGGACTGATTGAGAACTGTTATTAGTTGTATTGGTAAAATATGGTTTAAGATACTGAGGGTATAACAAGCAATATCTGAAAATACAATTCACTCAGTAATGCAAATTAGGTGACAAACAGCCACACATCAATTTTACTTGTGTAGGTGAATAAGGCTGAAATAATGAGGATGTAATGAAAAGAAAGAATGAAAAAAAAATGAACAAATAAAATGGCAAACTGCTATAGTGAGGGACAAAAAGAGAACATACTTTGTAAACAGACAAGAAAAAAATAAGACATTGACATTTTACAAACCGATAAGTTCTGAACTAAGGATTCCTTCCCCTTGAAGTCTGACCATTTCTGTATGAGAACACTGTCAGCAGGGCTATTTGATTGAGTGTCACTGTCAGCAGAGTATTCTGGAAGGTCAGGCTGAGCATTGATCAGCGACTTAAGGGCATCAATCAACCATGTCGGATCCAGCACAATATTCTCTCTCAATACTTCAATGCTGAAAAGAAGCAGTATTTCACATGATTATAACTAAATAATGACTATTTGATGTATAATCAAATGTTCATGCTTAAGTCACCTAAACTGGTCTTTTTGGGCAGTTTACTTTTTATATCTTTCATAAGCAACAAAAAAAGGAAGATTCACTATATATATATATATATATATATATATATATATATATATATATATATATATATACGAATTTAATCTTCACAACTATCAGCCTCACTCTATATTAAATCTGGAGCAAATTAAATAAATCTGTTAACATTTTTATATTTTTTGCCAATCAGAAGAAAATAATCAACAGTGCATGTCTTTTGCAAAATTATAATATGAGCAAAAGAAGTTCAGTTGATAGATACTTTCAAATACTTAATTCCACAGAGTACTAATACAGTCAAACCCGGTTATTTTGATTACTTCGGGGGTGTCAAAAAATCGTCGCCATAACCGGGTCCCAAGATATCAGGTTTAGTTGTCAAACCTATTGCATAACAATGATTATTTATCTGAAGTACCAAAAATGTGGTGTCTTGTTTGTAAAAACAAATGGCATTTCTAATGCACAATAAAAATAAAAATTCAGTCTTGCCTGGTTGCACAAAACAAGATTGGCGATCTTTTAAATGAGATTAAGTAACAAGTCGCACATAAGTATGTTCAGTGATTTAAGGTTGTTTTTCTTTCCCTGTGAATGGCCTCATCCCTTTGGTAGCCTCAATAGTTTTCTCACGCTGACCAAAATCTAGGCCAATTTAAGTACATGTACGTGTAGGACTGTACTTTTAAAACAAATTCTTTTGTTTGTGTTGACTTTAAGTAGTAACAAAATGTAACTGACCAAAATTGTGCGTGAAAATCGATCGCTTTTGTCGATTATCAGAGGTTCCTTTACACCGGTATGCCCGTTTTTACCAATAAAATTTGCCTCTGTACTGGAAAAAGATGAAGCTGTTGGTATTCATGTACCGACGACAGACTGTAAAATGTGTTTAAAGTCATTAAAGTTAACTGTCTCAACATCTGTAAGAAGCTGACATATTCTATTCATAAAGTTTAGTCCCATGTCCCTCCCGACTTTGATCAGTGACTGTCGGCAACAACACAGAGTCGGTGTTTCACTTTGATGAATTGCAAGGCTTTGATATTGGGTTCAAGATAAAAACAATACAAATTTTAAAAAACAACCTCATTTTTCTATTTCATAGACATTAATCCAAGCAGTCACTTGTTTGCAATATTCAGTTTGCGTTGAAGAATCTGTAATCATTGCACAGCAATCAATAACTTCATTAAAAAAAAATGGGCTCTATGGATTGTTTAAATACTGTTTGTGGTTTTATTAACTCTTGGTTAAAATAAATTAATAACCACGTGTTTGTTGAGGAGGTGTCCAGCTAGGTTTGGAATTTTGCCCATTTCTATTTATAGATGATTATGATTATAAGTCACGTGATCAGACGGTTGAAGGCTTACACTTACACCAAGTTTGGAAACACTTATTAACTACCGAGTAACTTTATTTAAATAAATAAATAAATAAATAAATAAATAAAAAAATATAAAAACAACCACAAGAAAAACCCTCTGAACCCGAGTTGTTAATTGTGCATGGATTAAGTTGGTGACTGACCGTGATGATGCTGGAAAGGGATTACACTATAGTTTATTCGACAAGGCATCGTGAATTTTATTCTATCTGTAATTGCCTCATTAAATGTAGCTAAAAGTAATAAATTTGTTTTAAATATATAGTGTAAAACGAATTAGGTATTTTTAGCTACATTTATTGATGTTAACCTGATAAAAATTTACCGAGTTACAGATAATATAAAATTTGCAATGCTGTGTGGAACGAATTATATTGTCGTGGTGTTGACATGTGACTGTCCATTATGAACGCAGCTCCTGTAAAGGTCAGAAACGCATTCATTCAATTCTTTTACTCTCAAGTATTGTTACAAAATAATTTTCTCCACTCTATGCAAGTCATAAACCTTGTATTGATGAGATTGGTTGATTAGCATTTGTAACGATAAAATCTGGTCTGGTACCGACTTTTTCCATCCTTGCCGGTGTAGCGGAAACACTGGATCATTTGTTGTAAAATTTCTCAGAGATGGACAATGAAAGTTGCATTTCGTCGAATTAAGCAGGTCCACATGTCACTTCGGACCGAAACTTATGCCCGATATAATGGGGTTATCGACTTAACAGGGGTTGAGATAAGTGGGGAAAAATTAACAAAGAAGGATTTTTTTCGGAACGGGACGAAAGCGCTCGACATACACGGGTTCTCGAGATAACCGAGGTCGAGATAACTGGGTTTGACTGTAGTTTAATTCCTTAAAGCATAGGGACCTTTACTTTTGATCTGTTGACCCGGAAAATCAATAATGAAGAACTGTACATATGGAGTAGAAAATATTTGTCTTTCAGTCACAGGTAACGTTGAAATGATTAATCAATAAATGTATACATCATAACATCTTCATACAGATACCCATATAAATACAAAAGGTGAAGAATCAATACAAAATGATACTCACACTATACAAGTTACTTTAATTTTCAGCAGTAATGAATATTACTAGTCATTTGAATTTTCATTATTCTTCACACTCGGCCACTGATAACATATAAAAGCATCAAGAAGACATCCTTCATTTGTACCTCATGTGTGATTTAAGTACTTTACAGATCATTTAATAACCACATTACACAAAGTTTCTCAGTTGCTTCTCATCTTGTCTACTTGCATCAAATTTGAGGACTATACTTCTGGTGTGTCATGCAGAGAAATATGTCACATCTAATTCTTACTGGTGGATATAGTTTGTTCAAGTCAAGAATTAAACAATAACAACCAATCAGAACTGTGACATATTTTTCCCACACCTAAACAACACCCTTCCTTTAGCATAATTAGCAAACTCACATAGTGCACACAGGTAGGTGTGGATCCCATTTATACTTATCAAAAATGCCCAAAAATGACTGCATTTTAACAATGAAAAATTGCAATCAAAATTGTTAAATGAATGCATCATGTATCTCATTTTATTGTTCAAAATGGTGACTAGTGCACATTAATTTGGAATAGACAACAAGAAATTTGCAATTTTAATTTTAAAAAAATCCTATTCGAGTGTTATTATTTAATTGTCACATGCATCACTTTTATCAATTTAAAGAAAATGTAGTATAACATTCAGTTTGTTTGAGCTGTTGGCTGGATGAACAAAAGGGGGAATTTTTGTCACATTTTCACTTTTAATGTTTCAATAATGATACAAATTTGGAATTTATTTTCATGATTCCAATAGTAGACTTCTAAATCAACGAAGTTTCTCCACTGGTAAAATAACCCTATATACTGCATAACGTGATTAGACCATGCTTTATTGATATATCTGTATAATGTTACTGGACCCTGCAAGACCATTACATATTGCATCATGTGATTAGAGCAAGCTAGATCAATGTATATCATATATTGTGATAAGACCAATATATTTATATAATGTGCTAAGACCAATATATTTATATAATGTGATAAGACCAAAGCTTGACCGATATATCTCTATAACTTGATTAGATCAACTGGATCAATATATTTATATAATGTGATAAGACCAAAGTTTTTCCAATATATCTCTATAACATGATTAGACCAACTGGATCAATATATTTGTATATTGTGTTTACAAAAAACTAGACTAAAGTTCTGCATAATGTGAATAGATCAAGCTAGACCAGTCTACTTCTATAATGTGATTAGACCATGGTAGACCAATGTATCTGGATTATGCAATCAGACTATGCTAGACAAATATATTTGTATGTGATTAGACCAAGCTAGACCAATATATATTTTGTGGGCTTGTGTGTTTTGGATTTTTAACATAGCTTTAACAATTTCAATCATATTGCTACATTGTCTGCAGTGTGGCAGTTTATAGTGATGTCTAGCACTGCGGCATCATGCCGCAAACATGTGGCATCATGTCCCACCCAGTCACATTATCCCCACACCAGGCTGTCCAGTCCTAACACTAACCTCTTAATACTGAGTATCAAGCGAAGCAGCTGCTAGTGCCATTTTTATGATAATCCTCTAGTATGACTCGGTCAGGGTGCGAACTGATGACCTCGCACATCTGAGGCAGACACAAGAATCAGTTAGGCCACCAGAGCAGTGTCATATTTTGTATAATGGATTAGAACAAACTAGATCAATATATATTTGTATAATATGATTTGACCAAGCTTTACAAAAATAAAAATGTCCAAACGACTTAAACAAGACAAATGGTTTTCGCCCAGTTTAGTTCATACCTTTTAAAATACTAATTTTATCTTAATTTTAGATTTGTATGTTCAATTCAATAAATAATTATTATACAATAGTAAACACACTGTGCATATTTGTCTTTGACAAACCTAACCATATACATGAAATTATGACCTTCGCCTACACATACACACAAAATGGTCATTTAGACAATTAGCTGCTTTCAATCTGAAATGAAGGACATTATAAATTAATCCCTTGTACAGCGTGAAATGCAGCATTATCACAAGTGCCATCTTAGTTCCCCTGACACCCTCTCCCCTTCATCCCCATCTTCTCCCTTCCAGGCTTGAGGATGTAGACTAGGCCTGATGCACCCTCTAGGACATTGTACAGTAAGAAGCGATTAATGGAGTCTACCCTTTTGCCCTAGATTGCATACCTTGATGATGTGATATTCAAGGTAAGAAGGTTTTGGACTTTAAACATGAGTGCCTTGGAATCTCACCTGAAGTAAATGATTGTGCCTGTTTCATGCAGAAATCTAAGAAATAGATCTATTTCTTCACTTTTTTCTATGTGGACAGTCCCATCCTTGTTTATTTTGTCTACATCTTCACGAGAAATCACCTGCAACTACAAGTTGACAAAATTTTTAGTTGTATTGTTTTGCTGAACTTATAAATAGCATTTGCTTCAAACGTCCTTTTGGTTTCACCATATTATATATATATATATATATATATATATATATATATATATATATATATATATATATA
Source organism: Megalonaias nervosa (assembly GCA_016617855.1). Taxonomy (NCBI): domain Eukaryota; kingdom Metazoa; phylum Mollusca; class Bivalvia; order Unionida; family Unionidae; genus Megalonaias; species Megalonaias nervosa. The sequence goes on from JAECUM010005291.1 coordinate 22,902, forward strand.
TATATATATATATATATGTAACAGTCAGAGTTTTCTAGTCTTTACGGTAATTGATGAAGTTTGTGAAACACTATAATCAACAACATATAAGACCATCAGAATTACTACATTACCCAACTGATTTTTATTTTTCAGCAAGTGCATTTTTCAAATAGGAAGAAAAGCAGTTACAGTTAAAAATATAATGGTTGCTGGAACTATCAGCTGATTACAGCACATACAATGTATATATATACATCTGACCTACTAACGATTCGAATGACGCATTTGCAAATTTGACATGATAAGGAGAAATTGTATAGATTGGGGGCGATTGCGGAGATCATATTTGATTACCGAAGATTATATTTAATAGATGTCATCAATCCTTATAGAAAATACTGGGCTTCATTTAATCCATCACAGAGTGTAACCTTTGTAGGTCGCTGCCATTGCTGTTTATAGCTCACAGAGCATGCGCAAGATAGGTCCAGTATAGGACACCCGTACGGACAGCTATGGAGTTAAAAATTGCGGTTCAGCAATGGATTTTGGATAAATTTTCAATAAAGTATTTTTGACTGGTGATAATTTCAACAAATATATTGTTTTAGTTGGAAATAATAATGTTTGCATAAATTTATAGTCTGAAGACGAGTTAGGATTTTCCAACAATTTTCCAACTTCTCCAACATCCAGCACTTTTCCAACAGTCCTCCATCTTTCAACAGTTTTCCAGCAAACTTCCAACTATATGGTATTTTAGGCCCAGGAAATTTCGAATCGGGACCCAGCAAGCCAGAATGCCAGTGCACAAGCAAGGAGGCAAGACAAGAGACCATCTGAAGCCCAAATTTGATGGGAAGCATTATGTAACAGCCAGGTTTAAGAGTCAATATAGCAAGACATGGGTGTCTACTTTTATTTATTTTAGTTACTTACATAATTTACTTAATATTTAATTTGCAATTATTTTACTGAATTAACAATTTCGTTGGTTAAAGAATTTTAAGATACATATAGCTAATGCTGTAATTTCAGTAATTAAAGTAGAACTACAATTTCTCGTATTATTCTAAAATAATTTCTTCACTTCTAATATTTCATCTAGGATCCATTTTCCTGAGTTTGAGATATTTATATATGTGAAATTTAGTTCCTGTTCTTTGAGAAGACTTGCTTGCAAGTCCCAGTTGCGTAAATGTAAAAGAGTTCTCCTTGACGTCGGGATACATTGCAGTTAAAAAACTTTGTTTGGGCAATCATTGGTGACGTTTTCTCACCACATATCGCCCCTTTCTTATCGATCGTGTTTGCTCATTGAATGAATCCAATTTATCTTCACATACCACACTTTAACTTATATTAATTATGCATGGTCATTGAATGAGCCCATTTTCTCTTCACATACTACAGTTTCGCTAGTAAAGATTGTGTGATCATGGGATGAAAATATTGATATCGTCATATCACACCTATTCAGTTCTATAAATGTATGTGTGATCATTGAATATATATATTCATCTTCAAATATCACACTTTTTTTGACTGAAACTCTCGATCTAACGAACTTATTTATGATCGCCGGGCGAACATAATCTTCCTCCTGATACCACATCCAACTTCAAGTAGTCATCAGTTAGGACGATGTCCAAGGGACACAATTCTTTTCTGTGTTGGAAACAACCACAGGACAAGTTGTCTCCCTTGATTTATTGCAGTCCTAGTAACTCCACTTAACATAATCTACTAGAATTCTAAGTGATAAAGTCGTGTTCTGCCCAAGATCGTATATTATATGAATAAAAAAGAATCTTCTCAATAGTAACCCTTAGTCATGTGTCATACATCCTTCATCCATCAACTGCTGGATATATATGCTACAAGTACAGGTTACACTGAAGAACTTACAGCTTTTGGCTTGATCACCTCAATCACATGTCATGCATCTCAGATGTGTATACTACAGGGTACACTGATGACCCTACTAACATTCTTGTTTGCTTATGGCTTGGCTTGATTACCTTCAGGGATGTGTTGTGCATACTGCATCCATCAACAAACTTGATGACTGTGTAAAGTACAGGTTACACTGATGACCATGCATCCTGCATGACTTTGTTTAAACATCTCATTTATGTCTCACCAATACTGCATCTATCAAAAACTGGACATGTATTCCACAGAATAAAGAGATAACCCTGCCAATATCCAAGTAAGCTCAATATTTTCCTTTTTTGGCACCATTTTCATTTATAGCCAATTTGACATCCTTGGGAGTATTTTTGGTGCAAACCTATATCAATATGAGAATCTATTCAAAAGGAATAATAATAACATGTTTTCAAGATCGTTGTTGTGGTAGCCACACTAAATGTAAGATTGCACCATTTTAATTTAGGACCAACTAGGTATCGTAAGAAGTCTTTATGTGAAAACCTCATGTTCATATTACCATCTATTTGGTAGGAGTAGTAATATTTTCAAACTGGACCAGCTAGACACCATGAGACGTCAATACTGAAATTATTTTCTATTTAGAAGTAGCTATAAGAGTTTTAAGATGGTTGCCATGGTGGCCATATTGGATGTAAGAGCAGTGCCATTTTCATTTAGGACTAACTAGACATCCTGAAAAATCTTGATGAAACACCATGTTTATGTGACTTTCCATTTAGGAGGTTTAGTGTTAACAATATTTTAAGATGGCTGCCATAGTTTACATATTGGATTCTAGATTAGCTCCATTTTCAATTAGAATCATGCAGAAGGTCTTGGAGGAACGGCATAATGTTAATCTGACTACCTGTAAATAATAAATAGGATTTTCAAGAATGCCAAGTGGAGGCCTTATTACAGGTAAGATCAGCAACATTTTCACTTGGGACCATCTAACGAAGTCTTCTGATAAAAACTCTATGTAGATATGACCATCCATTCAGGCAGAGCAGCTATAGCAAAATTTTCAAGATAGCAACAAAAGTGGCCATACTGGATGTCTGAATAGATCCATTGACGACTCTTAGTAACTTGCATTTTATTCTTCTTCTAATTTTAGCAAGTAGAGTGATAATGTGATGTTGAAGGCCAACATATAAGTATATATTATTTTTATAGAGTTATGGATATCTATATTGTCTGGGTGACCTTAGTCAGTAATTGAGGGCAGAGGCTGACCTGACTATTCAGATTTTGTTTTGTAAACAACATATTACATAGCTAATACATATCTATGATTATAGTTTATATACTAAGAATATTATTACTTGTAGGTAAACATGTTTACTTGAAGTTTGAATTCAGGACATTGTTATTCTTCTTGGGAATTTCTGGTATACCTGTTGCTTGCCATGTTCTTTGCTAAAGTTTTAGTAATGGCCTTGATATTGTTGACAACTTTAAATGTTCTAGAAATGAACTTTTGACCCTCATCCTGGTTCTCATATTTTGACTTAGGTTTTTATATGATGGAGAAGTAAACAAAAATTATTTATTCCATATCTTAACATCAGTCTCAGTGGAATCAAGTTGTGTTCAGTAGAGAGGATTTGATTTATTTAAATTATTCATTGGAATTACAAAGTGCTCTTTGACCTAAGACTAAATTACTATTTCGGAAATAATTATGAATTCAGTCAAGGATATTTTTAATTATTTCATTGCGATAGGCCAATTCTGTTAGCACAACAACACTATTCCAGAGTGCTGGCACATCAGCACATTCAAAATTGGAATTCATTTGGAATACCACTGGAATTTATTTGGAATACTCTATACTTTTGTACCTGTGATAGAACTTTTAAGACAATTTGGGAGTTAATTCACAATACATTAAGTTCCTCTTAAATTTTCACTTTGTATTCTAGGGTAACAAATTTGTTGAATTTTCACAACTTTTTTGTGTTAGTCTTTTCTGTTACTTAGTGTTCAAGACCAAAGAATCGCTATAACAGCCATATAGTTTGTCTTGACTGAACATTTGAAAATCTTCCTTGCCTTGTATTTTTGTCAAAGTGAAGCAACAAGTGTTCAGCATATTTCAAATCAAATGCAATTAAACGATCAAAATACAAATCACATGAATCCAATTGACAAATATGATGTTCTTAATCCCACAGACAAATAAGATCTCATGAAACTACTGACACATATGATTTATTTCATCCCATAGACAAATAAGATCTCTTTAATCCTACAGACAAATACAAAATATCAGGATTTCCACAGACAAATACAATCTCTTGAATCCAAGAGATAAATAAAATCTCTTTAATGTTCTAGACATGTAACATCTAATGAATCCCATTGACATATATGATTTTGCTAATCCCTTAGATAAACATGTGTGTGAGTGTCTCAAAATGTTTTGTATGGTGTTTTCAAAATTGGAGAGACCTTAAGTTGCTTTATGAGTGAATTTCATTTTGGTATATATCTGTTTTTGTTGTTGTTGGATTTTATAACAACTCCATCAGGCACAGCAGAATACATCAAGGGTTTCTTTTTAAAAATAGTTCCTAGTGTGTGGGCACCATGACTGAGACGACAGGTCTGAGATAACCAGACTGAGATAGGAAAAGTAAGGTTTGCAAAACAGGTAGATTTCTCTGTCACATGGGTGAGACATACAAGATCTCTTTAATCCCACTGACAAATACAAATCTCAAGAATCCCAGAGACAAATATAATCTCTTGAATCCCATAGACAAATATCTCATGAATCCCATTGACAAATATGATCTATCGAATCCCATAGACATAAATGATCTCTTGAACCTCACTGACAAATGCAAATCTCATGAATTGCATAAACAAATCTCATGAATCCCATAGACAAATTATCTCATGAATCCCACTGACAAATAGGATGTCATGAGTCCCAGTCTGCCTGTACTTCAGAGTCTGTCTGTATTGCAAAGTCTGTCTGTACTTCAGTCTATTCAGAATCTGTCTGTACTACAGTCTGTTTGTACTGCAGAGTATGTCTGTACTTCAGACTCTGTTCAGAATCTGTCTGTACTACAGATTCTGTCGTACTGCAGTCTGTCTGTATTTTAGCCTGTACTGCAGATTCTGCCTGTACTTCAGAGTACTGCTGATTAATGGAGAACATTGCATGTTGATAAAATAAATTCTGTGCTAGACAAACATTTTAAATTTTGCATATTTAACTTGTTTCTATGACAGCGAGGTTCTACCATATAGTAGAGTAATGTTTAGGTTAAATTCTACCATTCCTACCAAGTAATAAACAACAGTGTTAATGTTAAATTCTACCATTCCTACCATGTAATAAAACAACAGTGTTAATGTTAAATTCTACCATTCCTACCATGTAATAAAACAACAGTGTTAATGTTAAATTCTACCATTCATACCATGTAGTAAAGAGAAGTGTTTCAAAGGTCAATAAGCAATTTATGACAGTACAACCATAATGTTTTACAGAACAAAGGAGAAGACAAAATTAGCAAACATTATGCAGAAAAGAAGAGTTATCAAGATGACAGTCCTACTGTCAGCTCTGACAATCCTATCAGATCGCTCTGACAATCCTATCAGATCACGATGGCAGTCCTACTGTCAGGTATGGCAATCCTATCAGATCATGATGGCAGTCCTACTGTCAGGTATGGCAATCCTATCTGATCATAATGGCAGTCCTACTGTCAGGTTTGTCAATCCCATCAGATCATGATGACAGTCCTAATGGCATATCTGACAATCCTCAGATCATGATGACAGTCCTACTGTTTAAGAGTTTACATTTCTCATTTATTAATTACTTGTGGAAAATAAGTATTTCAAAACTTGAAATGCCACCTCTGCTCAAATTGTCTCCTACTTCAAATGTACTTCCAAAGATGCTCTATTAGTATGACCACAGCATGCATATGTGCTTCATGTAAATGCAAGCAACGTAACACTGATTTTAGACAGATCATAAAATCATTTAAGCTGACAATTGCCAGCTATCATTTACCATCTGTCTTTCCACCCCTCCCTCCTTTTTTATGTTTAGATAAGCGTTGAATTTGGGGAAAATTAAACCTGGTCAGGTTCAAAAGTCTACAACATAATTATAAAGCCAATTTTAAAGCTTGAGTTCAATAGAAATTAATCTGCCATAATTTGTATTCAAATCCTGGAATCTATCTATCTATCTATCTATCTATCTATATATATATATATATATATATAAAATTGGACGAAACTGATTTAAGTGCATTCATCATATTAAATTTGAGACTCAGAAACAAAGTGAAGCTGTTGTAGTTACTGGGTACCAGTTGTGATAATATATCTTCAAATCCGAATCCAAACATATCTGTCATCTTCTAAATTATGTACATGTGTGTAAATGCGTACATTCACTCCAGCAGCCTTTCGCCTCATAAGCTCCTGTTCCAGGAGGAGCCACCATGCAGGTATCTCCTCACCCCAGTATGGCTGCTGTGATGCTACGTCTACAATTTTCCTCTTCAAATCCTCCAATTTTCTGTCTACAAGTGTGTTGTCAATGGCAAAGTCCTCATCTATCAAGTGAAACCTGGTAGGTTTGTTTTTTAGATGAGAGCGGATCTCTCTAAAGTATTTTTCACAGATCTCATGATGGTTGCACTGAAATCAGAAATAAATTGCCAAAAAATTAAAAATGGCACATGCACCAATTTCATCACTGACAGCAATATGTATAGAACTTACATGTCTATTCACCATAATTTTGCATTTTTAACCAGACAACATTATTTGACTTTGATTTTATCTGCAAGGCAGGAAACATGATTGAGTAAACTCTATTCTATCAAGTTATTATTCTTTTACACTTTATTTAACTTGTGCTTTTCTCTTCACTCAGTTTGTGCATCTTAATTTTGAAGTGAGCTGATTAAATTTCAAAAGTATTCACATTTTAAAATAGATTGTTTTCTCTGTAAACCTATCTATATGTAGACTAGCTGTATGTTTTGGTTATAAGAAATCCATTTTAATAATAATCAAACCTCTGTACCCGTACAACACAATCAAATAGCCAAAAATGGTGTTGTTGTCTTCATTCCAAAAATGTATTTTCTCTTTAAGTTCATGCACTGGTATTACTTTAATGTCTAACTTGAATTTTTGTTCTCATTCTCTTGATTATTTGATTTATAATAAATAATTTTGCATACATCTTATTCCAGATACAAAACAAGTAAATTTATAAAAAGCTTCAATTTTTATATTGATACTAAAAATGCAAAAATAATCAGACCACCTTCACTTGCAGTGATACAAGAGACCAGTGGGTCTAATATTGCTCACTAGGATTGCATAGATTAACAGATGACAATTTCTCTCTTGATAAACTCAAATGATAATACATATCTATTTACCTAGTCTGAATAAAATGCTATGTAACAAAATGTCTCTGAAGTGGTAAAAAATCTCAGCTGTTCAGATGCTGGATCACCTCATTAATATTCATTGCTATTATATGTAACAAAACTCTCGTACAATTTTGATAATATCAGCCTATTTACCAAATTTTATTTCAATCTTGTTCATAATAAACCCAATTGGACATCTTGAAAATAAATCTATCTATCAAGTTTGATAAAATAATCTTATCATAAAGAGAGTCAGAAAGTTGCTGACAAAGTCAGCCAATCAGATGCAGGATCACCCTTTTATCATGTGCTGATTTCACTTGCAATTATACTTATCTATTTTCCCAGGAACTACTTGTATCTAGTTATTAAAAATAAGTACTTTTCTGTGAGAGATTAATCATGCATGATGATCAGCCAGATTGATTCAACCATTCTGGACTGGCTATTGCCAGGTATTTTACCTCCAGGGAGATTCAACCATTCTGGACTGGCTGATGCCTGGTATTTTACCTAATGCAAGAGATTCAACCATACTGGACTGGCTAACATGTATTTACCTAACAGCAGAAATTCTGTACTGGTTCATGCCAGGAATTTTAACTAACAGCAGAGATTCAACCATTCTGGACTGGCTCATGCCAAGTATTTTACCAAACAGCAGCGAGTAAACCATTCTCGACCAGCATGTGCCAGGTATTTTACCTAACAACTGAGATTCAACCATTCTGGACCAAGTTGTGCCAGGTATTTTACCTAACAGCAGAGATTAAACCATTCTGGAGCAGCCTGTGCCAGGTGTTTAACCTAACAACAGAGATTAAACCATTCTGGACCAGCTTGTGCCAAATGTTTAATCTAACAGCAGAGATTCAACCATTCTGGACCAACTGGGTCAGCAGAGAGGGTGAACCCTACAACTTTTTCCGAGGGTCCGTTAGCAAAAATAAAGGTTCCTACGAAGGGCTAAAAATAAGGTCAATAACGCCAAACCGAATCCACTAATCGAACACATTTCAACAACAAAAATCGACGGAGTTAGTTTGAATTTGTTACTCGTTCGTTGATATATTTTTTTTTTCTTCAACTTTAGGCGTGTTTTATTTGCGTCTCACACTCATTTTTTTTTTCTTCAGCTCACCCTCTCTGCTGCTGTGGTTTTTATCCAAATATTGTATCAAGTCCGTTACGATATCTTGAGCTAGGGTCGTGCAAATTTATGGTTATAAAACCAAACAGGGTAGCTTGCGCGTGTGCAAATAAATTTTTTAATTTATTCATGTCCATGTCCCCAGAACACCAAGTATAATAAATATTTTGCAGCGTATGATTATCAACTCCGTTAAACACAACTAAAATATTACAATTATCTCTGATCACTTTTGGAATTTGTGTATAACGCTGTGTAACATAAATCACGTCTATATTTTTATGTCTACCTCGAGAAAATATCCTAGCTGGATTTGTTTGTTTGTCCAGCATGACATCATCGTACACTACTAAATTATTAATACGTCCATCCAGGTCATCTACAGATGGCGCTTCATCAATATCAGTGATAAAATCAATAACCTCACTGTCTTCATATAAAGATTTTGCATTTTCATTAAAATCTTTAAGTTGTTGTTGTTGTTGTTATAGGGTTTAACGCCATTTTTCAGCACAAGATAGGCTATACATGGCGGCCAGTATTAATGGTGGAGGAAGAACCCTGGAAAACCCCGGGAAGAACCACCGACCCACGAGAAGTTACTGGCAGGCTTTCTCACGTACCCACGTTAGCCGAGCCTGGACTCGAACTCACGCAGACAGAGGTGAGATGGCAGTGATCCGTAACGATCAGCGCTTTAGACCACTCGGCCACTCGGGGCCCCAAATCTTTAAGTACTTCATAGCATCGTTGATCATCTACAGATGGTGCTACTAAATACAATTTATCCCACTTGAGCCATCTCATTATCAAATTAAGCAATAATTGTGTTTTGCCAGATCCAGATGGACCTATTATTATCATTCTGATAGAATTCGGTAGCGCTGGGTGATGCTTCACTGGCTCTTGTTTTCGTGTCGCCGAAAAGTCAATTATATCCATATGATAAATAATATGAATTTATATTGTGTTCGATGTAAGGCAGCCACGTCCACCACTGGATTAACAATAATAATAACAAAAAATAAACAAACGCGCACTGACAGGTAAGTGTGAAAAGTGTGGCACAAAAAAATACAAATCTATTTCAAACACAGCGACGGGAGGTGATATCTCTGCTTCGTTGGGAAAGTTACCAGGGGTTCCGTGGGCGAAATATCCCGGGGAAAAACACTTACCAGGATATAATTATTGTGTACCTGGAACTCGACTCGATATCGGACTTGACGAACAAGATCAACCGCGACCTGGAGAGTATCCAATAAATAAGATTGATCAAGCGTGTCATGTTCATGATGTTGCGTATAAAAGCAAAGATTTACAACAACGACATCTCGCAGATGTGAAATTGATTCATGCGTTAAATTCTATACCTGATAAATCTCTCAGAGAAAAGCTCGCTAGTTTTCTAGTAAAATCTGCTATGAAAGGTAAAAAAATGCTAGGGGCTGGGTAATTAATTATATAAATATTATAATGGAGTCCATTTATTATAGCCAAAGAAGATATTGGAAGGGCAGAGCAGCGATTAGTAAACTTGCTGAAGCAGCAAAAGTCTCATGTGCTGTTGCTGCAGCGTGGTTAGCACGACAAGCGATATGGCAAATATATCTACCACCACCTAAAAAAATTCAGTACGCGTATTTTGATGTCAGCGTTCCCAATGAAGATCATCAAGCAGATATTTTGTTTTTACCGCACGATACTATTAAAACACGTGGACGTCAATCACACACATACAAATACGCCTTGACTGTCGTTGATGTTGCGAGTAGAAATAAAGAAGCGGAACCGTTATCAACAAAAACAACATCTGAAGTTGCATCTGCGTTTGAACGAATTTATCAACGAGGACCTTTGCGAAGGCCACAGTTGCTGCAAGTTGATCCAATCAAAGAATTTCTTGGTACAGTATCATCGCTGATGAAAAAGCATAATGTTAAAATCAGACAAGGACACATCGCAATTCATCGTGATCAGGCAATAGTTGGACGATTTAATCGAACACTCGCTGAGCGGTTATTTGGATACCAGTATGCAAAAGAAATAATTCAGGGCGACATGAGATCTCGTGAATGGGTTGCAAGATTACCAAGTGTGATAGCTGCGTTAAATAATGAAATCACTCGTGCAACTTCTATGAAACCTATTAATGCAATTACAAAGAAACATATACCCCGTAGCGATGGCTATGGAAAACGACGTGACTTTTCAAAACAGCCAGTGTTAGGTAATGTGACTGTAAGGCATTTATATGAACCTGGTGAACTTGAAGGGGTAAAAAAAGAGCAACTGATCCTATCTGGATAGTGACCACACATAAAATTTCTAGCGTGGTTAGATCCACGGGTAGACCTGCCATCTACAGACTGGATTCAAATGCTCCTAAGCGTGGATTTGTACGTGAACAATTACATGTAATTCCTGAGGACACACAATTACCACCACGTTCACTTTTGTAAACTAGCACCAGGGCGTCCAGCGCCCCGACGTCGATTACATTCAAGACATGTCAATATGACATTATCACGTGTATGACCAAGATCACTATTAATTCTGTCTACGGTGAACTGTCTTGGATTATTATTTGAATACTCCCATAGCATATTACAGTTACAACTTGCACATTGTTTTAGTGTCATAATTAATTCAGTATCAATATCAAAATCGCTATTATTTTTTTGTCACATTGCTTATAACTAAGCAGTTTTTTTCTTATTACGCCAACAACAACTTCGTTGTAATCGCTAGCAGTTTGATTATTATTTTCTGTAACATTTATAATAACCCTGTGTAGTTGAGATATTCTTCTGACTCGAGACACTGCGAGATAAACTAAATTTGACCATTCAATTCTATCATCGACAATCCAGATATTTGTATCAGTAATAGTTAGTCCTTGTGACGAATGAATCTTTATGGCATATCCTAGCTTCCATGGAGTTTTATCCATGATCAACGCGCTCTCAACAACATTAACATCAACCAAAACAATATCATTCAATACAAGATTTTGTTTCTGGACACTTTCAGTGTCTCGTCCTGGAATTTTAACTTCAATATTTTGTCGTCGAGTATCCACTGGGCGATAACATAATGGTACGGGTAGATTTGAAAATTTTTCTTTATGTAACAAAAATAATTTCTCTTGCAATTCATCACGAACTGTTTTTCTACTTGCAACTATTAAATCATTTGGTCTCCATATGTTCCAAAAATCGTTCACAGGAGTTTCCAGAATTATTTCACACATTATCTCACATTGTATTCTATCTGGCTGTAGTCTGATTAATCTTTTAAATTCTTTCAGAGGTCCATCAATAGCTCTATGATCATCGGTTATCTCCTCATAATAATCCACAAACGTTTTTAACCACTCGTGCGGAGACTGCCCAACGAAAGGTGGTGGTTGACCATGATCGCCGCACATTATCACAACAGTATTTTTTGTCAGTAACCAATCAAGAAATATTTTTAATGTTTCTAACGATACTGTACAAATTTCATCTTAGATGATAATCCGGGGTATATATTTCTCACCCATTCGTTCAGGTGTCCATTTATCCCCGCACCATCTGAAGAAACTATGATAAGTTTGAGATTTTACTCCTCGTTCATTTATTTCTCTGGCTAGTCTATGTGTAGGTGTCAGAACAATCATATCAACGGAGTTTTTCAAACTACGGCGAAATAATTCAATGGCACGTGTTGTTTTTCCAGAACCTCCAGGCCCATCGAGATAAACGGTTTTATGTCTGGCCACAGGATCAAACACAGATGGTGTTAATGATTTTAACATTTGATTATGATTGCTGTAATATATTTCCTTGGTTTCAACGTCTGCAGATTCTGAATAATCAAGTATATTTTCTTGTTTTATTCTCCATGATCCCCATTCGTCATTACCGAGTTGCGGTTTTGGCAAATCTAAATACGCTTTATTTATATAAAATGAATCCGTAGCAACTCTGACAGCGTAACGAGGAAATCTATTTATCATCGATAATAAATTTATGGAAACATAAGCGAGCATAGAAGATCTTAAATGAGTAAATTGCGGTGATTCACTATCAGTATTACTCACGACTGTATCTAATTCAGACCCGTCTGATAAATAAGCATTGCTTCTACTCATAAATGTATTTTTTCCCATTGTATCAGCAATTATAAAATCGAGCTCAGCATCATACATAATTAATCTTGTACACATTCGTTTATGATCATATGATCCTCCTTGAGTAAACTTACCGATTATTTTCCTACCAAGATCTTTTGCAACTTTATTTTCATGATTAGTCATATCAGGATTTTCATCATCTGACTCTGTCAGGGGTTGTGGTAACCAAACTTGTTTCTGCGGATGATATGATATAATAGCTTCGTTCACTCGTAACGACAATAGCATCCCAGTATCAAGCATGTATCGTAATAACACTATCGGAGCCCAATATTTTTCTGAGAAATGTTTCCCAAACCAAACATAAATAATCGGATGAAGATCATCACAAAACTCAAATGATTCTATACAAGCAAATCCAGTTAAATCAAAATCAGGTAAGAGTCCATTTATCGCAACTCTGGTCATCTCGTGTGTGGGATGTCCGAATCTTTTAAAGTATTCAGAACATTCTCCGTATCCAAGAAAACTTCCAGGATAACACGCTACCATATCAACCGATATACTATCGCTATAATCGTATTTAGTATTCCATAATCCGCTGTGTCCGTATTCGACACAACTATGCTGGATGTCTTCAAGAAATTCTAATCGTGTCGGTTTCCATGAATTTTTCTCTTGAGCAAAGTAAGCCGCAACCGATGGAACTGTAAAACAATTATTTATTAATTGTTCAACTTCAGCATCATGAGAATTATACTTCAATGTAAGATTCTTCATTTTTTCGTGGAGAGATTCTGCACGGTAAATTTCTCCGTTGGGCCTTACAAACTGATCGTAATACGAATCTGAACTCTGAAATAACCAAACAGATACAGGGTCACTCTTACTAATATCACTGATAGCGTCGAATATACAATCGCTATAACATTTAACTGTTCTGTCTCGTGGAAATATTGTTACAGCATCAGTCCATGCATGTGCGTTATGATCAATGATGGTTATTAGGGTTCCATTTTTTGTATATTTCGGTTTGTAAAAAAATTCTCCGGTTAGTGTTTTTACTGTTATTGGAAATCTTAATTTCTTTTCTAGCTTAGCAACGTCATTGATAGATGCTCCGGTATATTTAACTGTTTCTGCCCACGCATTTATTTTTCTACGTCTTTGATTAGTTAAACCGTTTCCGCGTATTGCTTTTGAGAAATGTTCCATAACTCGCTCAGCTACGCAGTTTAGTCTCCTTGACAATTTCATTGGTTTGAGATCATTAACGCTAGGTTTATCATTTAGCGGATATATCGCATAAATAACTGCAGCTGCAGGATACGTTCGTTCATAATACGGTTTATCAATACTAGTCAATATTCCTGGTTTGGATTTTCTATTTAATGTAACAGTATTATTTCCAGTATGAAGCCGTATAGGGTCACGTTTATCACTTATAATCCAAGTGTCATCATCTGTCTGCACAATACATTTTACTAGAACAATATATCGCTGATTGTCGAGATAGTTAATAATATTTTTACCTCGTTCGTCACTCATTCTAAAATCAATGATATTCATGATCCTGAATGTTGACCAAGTATAAGCCGCACCATCGCTGCGAAATTCTTTTTTAGCTTCACGGATACGATCGATTATATAGCTATTTATCAAAACCAGATCTTGGATTGAAAAATTAAATTTAGATTTCTGTAGTTTGTCAAGTTCAAATCTTGCTCCCGCCGAGACGGCGGAAGGTTCGATTATGGATAATCTCTCAAATTCCTCCATATATATCTTTAATTAAACTTTAATTATATATATAATGATTCAAACAAACAACCGATGCGGATGGCTCATGATAGGATTTTCTCTTCCTTGTAATAAATCACGCGTAAATGAATTTTGTGGTCAACACATGCAAAGCTTTCGAAAAGGTAGTCTAGGACCGAAACCGTGTTTACGATGCGGTGTTGGAGTCAGAGGAGAAACACGGTTATATGTGCAATGCGGTGGTAAAAGATACAGAGAGCTAAAACGATATTATGATAAAAAGTCGTCAGGTGAATCTCCCATAAAAACCGCTGAAGACTATCTTGCCAGATTTCAAAATAATCATTTAGACAAATAATATTATATATAAATGGAGCAAAATAAATTTGTAAAGCACCCTATCATTAAAAATTACGAAGCGTCTCGTGATGGTGTAATCAGAAATTGTAAATTAAAAAGAGCAGTCGGTAATGTTGATAATACTTGGTATTTCAGATTTACTGCCGGGGAAAAAAGATATTTATCTCATAGGTTTATATTCGAATGTTTTCATGGGGTCATCGAAGACGGACTTGTAATTAATCATATTGACGGTAATAAACAAAATAACTCTTTATGTAATCTTGAAGTTGTTACACCAAGTCAGAATAATACATATGGAAATACTGGGAGATGTAAAATGTTTGAAAAGAGGACTATTAAATCCACTAATACAGAGACAGGTCAAGAAATAATTTTCCCATCAATGACTGCGGCTGGTAAATATTTTGGTATTCACTCGAATTCAGTACAATATGTGGCAAATAGTATTACTAAATCAGCATTTTCGAAAAAATTCGAACAAAAGATCACGTTCCGGTATATACAATGAAGCGAGATAAATCCGTAATCGCTGATAGAGCATTCAAGTAGTTGTCTCCCTTTTTTGTTATTGCGTATACATGACCACACATTTATATTCAGTGATAAGAATCCACATAAAAATTTGTCTGAATTTGATAACGGATCACCACATTTTCATAATAATATATAATGAATGTGGTAATCCGTTATTAACGATAACGGTCTAAATAACCGTCCTATGAAAACCACCGCCGGAATAATTTTTCACGTTTCCACCTCGTGATGTACAATGAAGCGAGATAACTCTGTCATCACTGATAGAGTAATCAAGCAGTTATGGTACTACAGTCTAATCGTAATGCTTGAATATCTCTCCAGTCCAGATATTTCAACTATGTGGAAGTATTAATTGCAGAAAATATATATTATTAATGATATATACTTTCCTCAAACAAACATAGAAACCTCAGCCGTGATATTATATCATAGGCCGATATTGTATATAACTGCTTCTCATATCAATCGCAGCAGACTACATGCATCATTGTAGTAGTCGGAATATACCAGAATAATATCGATCCAACGCATTTACTAACACAATTCTGGCTAGCTTGAAACTATAACATTTTAACAAGGCAGAACCGGCAGAAATATATAAAATTGCAGATTTCGTGATTTATTTTTGCATTTTATTCAGAATCTGATGAAATACTGATCATCCTTGACATAGTCAAGGTGACAGAGTCAATGTTTATATATTTATGTTTGAAACGTATATTTGCAAGTGGAACATGGTGCTTTGGTAGCATGTCTGACTCTCGTACTCGAGGTCTTGAGTTCGGTTCCCCATGACTGACACCTGTCGGTGGTTTGTGGCCCTGGGATGCCACTTATTTTAATAATTGGGGCGCAATCAAGCAAGCCCCATGAGATTTCATGTAACCTTCGCCAACGTCAAACAACGTGGCGAGTGCTGTTTTGCACTCACCCCGGGGTTTGATTTGGGGGGGGTTACATGAAATCGATATGCCTAGACAGCCCTCTGAATTTCTAATATTTTGTTTCGCACATTAGGAATTCGCTGGGGGGGGGGGTGTCTATGCGCTTGCGTCCCTAAAATAAACAGCAGGATGATGTGAACTCGTGACCTTGTGACCTCACTGAAGGGTACCCACATAGGGACATTCAGAAAGAATGTCCGCCGGACCAAAAAGTCTCAGTAAGGTGCCTGTGGACCATAAGACAGGTCTTAACCGATGAAAAAGTGACTATAGGCTTAAGGCCTTAACAAGGATTCTTAGGATCTTATTGGTAAAGGATTTACCGGCAAAGGGGACCCAGTGGAATGGTAGACTGAGCATCATCCTGCTGTTCATTTTTATTCAAAAATATATTTTTACTTTTATGTGATTCAGAATATATTTTTACTTTAATTTTTATTCAGAATATATTTTATGATTCAGAATATATTTTATCTGATTCAGAAATACTTTTATTATACTAAAATTTTATTTGTTATGAAATTCAGTCAGATTTTCTAAATTTGATGGGTAAGTTACCTATCAATATTGTGACTTTGATCAGATTTTCTAAATTTGATGGGTATATTACCCGTCAATATTGCAAATTCAGTCAGATTTTCTAAATTTGATGGGTAATATACCCGTCAATATTGCGAATTCAGTCAGATTTTCTATTTTTATTAAGAAAATGTATTTTTATTTTTCTTCTGATTCAGAAATATTTTTATTATAATAAAATTTTATTTTTTATGAAATTCAGTCAGATTTTCTGAATTTGATGGGTATATTACCCGTCAATATTGCGAATTCAGTCAGATTTTCTGAATTTGATGGGTATATTACCCATCAGAATAGTTGAATTTAGTCAGATTTTCTATTTTTATCCAGAAATATTTATTTTTATTTTTATTCTGATTTAGAAATACTTTTATTATAATAAAATTTTATTTTTTATGAAATTCAGTCAGATTTTCTGAATTTGACGGGTAATATACCCAACAATATTGCGAATTCAGTCAGATTTTCTGCATATGACGGGTAATATACCCAATAATATTGTGACTTTGATCAGATATTTTAGCGTTAAAGGGTATTATACCCATCAAAATCGTTGAATTCAGTCCGATTTTCTAAAATATTTATTTTTATTCAGAAATATTTATTAAACAAATAATTTATAATATAAAAGATAATGAACCACGAAAACATCACATCAATTATTACTGCTATTAAGCAATTACATCACAGCGGTATAAAAATATCTGATGAGCTTGATCCTGAAAAAATAATGAGCGATTTTGAATCATTACAATTCAAAAAATCAGAAAATAGGTATACGCTGCCCTCCGATTATAGATTCATAAAGTTAATCCAGCAGGCGATGTTACTTTCACTGGCAGCAATCACGGATATGCAAGTGAAATTATTTGTTCCTCTTTCACGGGCCATCGAAAAGGTTAGGTCAGAATTATCTCACGAATACGAAACGAAAAGAATTGTACACGCTCGTATAAAACAGCTGAGAGAAATTATGTCGATGACGGAAAAGTTACTGGCTAAAGATAAAGACGAGTGTGATTCCAGTGCTAATAGCACTGATAGTGACGTTGACAACGAAACTAATAGTGTTGTACCAGATTAATAATCACGGGGTAAAAAAAAAAAAAATATTTATTTGATAGATTTGTTTTTGCTTGATGTTTTCCGTAACTACGATGACGTTGATGGCGAAGTCATTATGATCTTACATACAAGTTTACATTTAACGACTCTGACCTCAGATCGAGCAAGTGGCCAGACTGGTCAGTAAGTTTGAAATGTATCCGTGATAAAAGACGACTATGACATTTCAGATAAACAACATTGATTGGTTCTGATACAATCAAATAACCTGGGGGTACTTGAGGGGTAAATGAGTAGAGAATGTATCCTTGTTGGGCCTGAATGGATTTTTCAGCGTCAACTTGATAACTGCCGTCGACGACATCACATACTAGATTGACAGCGATCGTTGATGTGATATTAACGATCCCCGGTGAGACATGACGACCTTCGCTGTAACGGTTATTATTGTATCTGAGAATAATTGCTGGTGGGGCTATTTTTCTCCATGATTCAAGGATGTTTGGAAAATTTTCCTTGACAATATCAATAACTGATTGTCTCAATTCATAAACTTTCTTAATTACATCTTTCGCATTTTCTGGGTATTTATGATATTTATACGCATTTTTGACTAAAACATGTTTAATATATTCGAAATCAAATAATATTGAATTCAGATGCTGAATTGCTTCTATGATATTTTTTTTTCACATCATCGCTGTAATAATATGTCAGATCAACGATGAAATGTTTGAAAAATTGGTAAACATCCGGTTAAATTCATCTACTATGATTGGGATCGTAACGGTGATAATTTTTATATCCCATATTACACGTCCATCTACACTTAGATCAGGAATTTTTTCTTACCCATCAGTAAAAAATTTATCAATAACCCACGGATATTGATTTCGGTAATCTGGAATTTTGATAAATTTTCGATCAGTTGTCAGAAATTCATCTCGACGTGGTTCCGGTGGACCAGAATAAACCGGTGGAATATCTGGCCATCCCAATACTGATCTGATTGAACTCTGATATATGTCCACAGCATAATCCGGTGATAATATTTCAACGACCGATGACAACGTTGGCTCATGAACAGTAATGGCAATCTTTGATTCTTTTCCTGTGATGGATTTAATTCTGCGCTGGATTTTTTCATTGATCTGTTCTATTTGATAACTGCCCGTTGGAATACTAACTACTTGCCAATCAGGAGTTCCATCGGGTTTATTTTTATTTGCAAATACTAATGAATTATTCGGTTGTAGTCCACCGAATGATTTTGACCTGATATTTGTCCAACTATAATAAACCCGTAATTGCGCTAATCCTATCTCGGAAGCTGGAACTGCGGTCGGAAAATTAATACTGAATTCGGGATTAGTTGAACTCGCTGATATCATTGTGGTTCTTACCGGAGCAGTATTAGTGACGATCTGTTGTAATAATTCCTGCGATCGTTGATCGAACGTTGACATTATTATACTATTATTGTTTTAAATCCTGTTCAGGAATTTTTTCATCAAATACTTCATTGTAGATCTTTATTATAATACTGAATTCTTCGTCAGATATTATTCCATCATTAAGCGACGAAGAAATCATCAATGATAATTTAGAGTATGCGGTCGTTGCAGTATGTAATTTCATCGTGTACTCGTTCAATTTTTCATTCGTGCACGCATTTATCTTTTTCGCGATAATATTAAATATTCCAGCGATCGTGGTTGACGATGAAACAATGATTGTTACAACGATCGGCGCCGTCATCGTCAACGTTGATAATACTACGCCGGTTCCAGCAACAATCGAGGAAACAGAATAAACGATGATATCAGCGACAACCGCACGTCTACGATATTTCTTTACTGATGATGTATAATTATCGATGATGGTTTATAATTTATTCTGCCAAGTTGTTACTTGATCGTATCTGTATCGCTGAACGTCTATCATTATACTGTATGAAGTCGTTGTCTAAAACAACGGAGATGTTTCAGCTACGAATTCTATGCACCACCAGTAAGGCGCTGAGGCTAATTTTTTATCAGATGGTTCCAGTATAAATTTTTCTTCGGCGTCTTTATTTAACACTACAGACACGGTTCCAGAAAAAGCATCGGTTGAATGACTCCATGGAAATGTAGTAAACATCCTGAATTTTGCAGAACTAAATACGGACAGCCTATACACGCCAGTGACCTCCGCGGTATATTTGATAGAGTTATTTTGCAGTGTCCACGTTGATGATCCTGATGATACCGTGTACACGATATTGCTAATTTGTTTGTGTGGAATTTTAATCAGATTGGTTTTTGAACCATACTAGGAATTCCACTGACAATATCGGTGATTCTCGTATTTATATCTTTGAGATTTATGTCAACGGTTGGTGGACTTCCAAAAAATCATTAGTGGTTCTGTTTACGTTTCTGCGAAAATTCATAAACTGTTGTACATGATTAAACAATTCAGTTCTAAATGCAGTCATTCCATCATTGGAATATTTTTATCATCCACATATTTTTTTGTTGCGGCATCTTCATCACCTGCTGGTTCTCTTAAAGCAATGATTTTATTTCCATTCATGTTAAGTTCACCTGTCATTGTATCACCGGCGGATGTTAAACGATCAGCGACACTTTTTTTAATTTCATCTCTGATAGTTGCGGTTGATACAGTTGAGTCTCTGATTTTACCACCGTCTGTAAATACTGGAATATTGTCCGTGGTAGCACCAATATCTCTACGAATTGTATCGATCCACTTGATATTACTCGTCTTTAAAACACCGAATTTATCCTGAAAAATAACAACTTCATCTCGGTCAACTCTAGATAAATTCATAATATCAGCAAGACCGTCTTTGGTGGCGTATTTTGATAAATCGATATCTTCTTTCGTCTTGCCGGTGAGAGCACTAGTAGAAGATCTTCCATAAATATCAACCATTATATGATTAGCGATTATTTAATGTATATTCGTGTACTGCTTTATGAGGTGGTTTCGTTGATCTTGATACAGCATCAGGTACAGCTAGTGCTTCACGGCCACATATTGGTGGATCCATTAATGTTTGTGTTGGTAGCGTTGAATACCAGATTGGAATATTTTGAAGTCTGTCGACGTATTTTAAAAATTCTTTTGGTGGTGCCAGTCCGTACGAATCGAAATAAATAATTCCACGTGGATCAATCGCGTACTCAACCCAGTGAGTGCCACGACCAGAGCTTTTATCGAGATTAATGATACCTGTTTCATTCATATTTGGATTTTTTGGTAATTGATCACGCATAAAAACACCTCTGAAATTCTTTATATTTAATCGCGCAGCAGCATCGAATAAATCAAAGTTAGACATCGGGAAAATCAGCGAGTCTCTGGAATTCTTAATCCTTTTCCGTATCGAGATCCTGGAAGTCTCAGACCGTGACCTCTTCGTTTCCTTTTTTAAAATCCTTTTCCTGTTGCTTTCTTCAGAGCCATTCCAGCAGCTGTCTCAACTGCACCTAAAGCAGCAGCTTTTGCAACAGCTGGAGTGGCTGCGGCTATTAATGCTGGGATATTGCAACAGCTGGAGTAACTGCGGCTATTAATGCTGGGATAGCTGCAAGAAGTGGAAATATTCCTCCGGTTTTAATAGTATCCTTGATTGCACCCACGGAAAGATTTAATCGTATTCCTTTATTGGCGTGATTAGCTTCGTTGAATCTCTTAAACTGACTCTCGGTCAACGATAATTTATTTGCACCGCTCATTTGTTCTTGTTTTATTGATATTTTTGTTCCGCATCGTGATGCTAACGGTGATTGTAATCGTTTAATCTGACCCGGGGTCAGACTAACACTAACATGATGATATGACATTTATGATATATTTCTCACTTCTAAATCAGCGCTTGCATATTTTCTACTGCAGCATCAACGACTCTCATGCAGCCACCAACACCTTCAAGTAACATTGTTTTATCGCTGAGTATAACGGCGATTGCTCTGTAATTAACACCTCCAGCATTGTTAACACGAGCTCGAAAATATATGTCAACGACAGACTGTCTAAACAAATCCAATTGTTCCAACGAAAAGTAATAAATCGGGTACAGCATTGTAAAATCTAGCTGTGATATTTGTAAACCAGTATCAATATTTTGATCACGTCCTATAAACGACATCAGACGATGATACGCACGTGCTACATGATTTAGCTCAAAATTCAACAAAATATCCTCTGATGGTTCTTGATGTCCGTTTATTCTCAATGAAACCTCGGAAACACCGAGTTTGTCAAATATCATAGCGCTACGCGTTTGATCATTTAATCGTGCAGTCTCTTGCAATGCAACGAATATATGTCGCAGTGCCAAGATACCTTGTTGTGATGCTATTTGCCACGTAAATAAACCATTAATTGCACTTTGAACAGCATCTGTGGTTGTTGTTAACTATGTCAACGTCGATTTGCCGCCGCTGCTCATGAAAGCGAGTAACCGATCTTCTTCAGATATCGCTGGAGTCATTACTGGCATCCACAATGAAAGTTTTGTTAGATTTACTATACCGACATCACCGGCGGGTCGCCATATTTCATCATCGTAGGTTGCTTTTCGTACAAGTACTACTGTATGTTTGGCTCCGAAAATAACTTTTCTGACATGTCTGCAGAATCCAAAAATATGTGATAATGGAATCGAGCAAGAAAATCTTCGGCGGCCTCCATCCTCCAACATTGCTCGACGTGTTGCATATCCCAAGTTGAATTCTCGGTTAATACTTTGCAATATCGAAAATGCAGCGGCGGCTCGGGCTATCATTCCAGCTGGTTGTGGATCAGATGCAGCATCTTGAGGTGTTTGTACTAAATTATATTGTCTGTGTTCAGGATGATTAGAAGTGTCCTTGGCAAACATCATTGACGGACCAGCTGATCTTGAATAATCGTCGCTATATCTTGCAAGGCCAAGTATCGTCGTGGCAACATCAACATCTTTTTGAACTGATTCAATATTTCTTCCGTCGATCATGTATGTGGCGCTGTCGAACAACGCCATGATACCATTATTAACAAAACCAACACTGGCACCAACGCCATACACTGTATTATCCGTTTTTACAATTTCACCTTCTACTTCAATAAATTCTTCCGCGGGCAAGAAATATCTACTTGTATCTTGAACTTGTAATTCAATACGTCCGCGTTGATTTGGTAATCGTGCGTCGTAAGAATAATATTGATAATCACGTACCGATTCATCTTTGAGAACTGGCGCATCCATATCAAATGCGGGATCAGGTACACGTTTGAACATGTTATGTTATTGGTCATCGTCTAATACGAAGACCACTTCCCGCTATCAGACTTGCTGCTACTTTTTTTCCCCCCTCTTCGGCTAACTCTGCTAGTTTTTTTTTATTTGCGGCTTGATTTATTATTTTACTAACACTTGCAGGCATCACTTCAGTGCTGGGTAATTTTACTGGCTGAGGTTTTCTTCGTATTAATCGTGCTAGGTTATCCTTGATTGCAGAGAATGCTTTGCCGGCGACGTCACCAGCAGCGCTAATACCTTTTTCACGAACAACGTCAATAGCTTTCATTGATAGTTGTTTTGCGATCGGTATTGCTTTTGGGGCTATCCTCGAAAATAAACCCTTAACAACATCACCGAGTCCATCTCCGTAAAATGTCTTGTATACAGGTAATCTTGAATTTACCACCCTGACCATAGATGGTCCACGTTGAGCAGCGTGTATGATCATCTATTATAATAATTATATCTAACTGTTTAATCAGTGACTTAGTCACTATGATAATCATCGGTAATTTCATTAATGAGAGACCGATACATGTTAATATCCATGATGCCAACGGTAAATAATCGTTGACAAATTGATGAGATTTCGTTGATAATTTCTGGAGAATTATTACCAGCTTGTTTCCCACCGATTAAAATTTCTAATCCCTCTACGTTGGCAAGGATGTTGTTAGCACAAGTAACAAAACCAAAAGATGGAAGATAACCAAAGAGACCTCGGGGTGAAGTTTCTTGTGAAGCTGATTCGCCAGGTGAAGTTGGTTCGCTAGGTTTTTTCTTCTTAAGGAGTTTTATCCGTTTCATTACATTTTCTTTAAACTCATCAAAATCACCAAAGTCTTTTACTTCTTTGATATTTCTAGAAACGAGATATATAGCAACAATCCAATCATCAAGTTCAAATTCTTCAACGTACTCAGGTCTTAAATATTTCTCTCGTTCTTCGTAATTTGATGCAGTAAGTATTGTCCAGGATGGATTTTGGATATCGTTAATACTCTTGGGTTTAAAATATTCATTTACTGATCTTTCTGCTTGTTGTTGTTGTTGTAGTTCCTGAAAAGCCAACATCATTTTGTTATAGCTGTATCGTAAACAGCATATCTCCGGTCGTTAATTCGAATTTGATCAACATTAAAACGTAAACGAAAAATCCATTTGTACCATTTCTCGCGACCTATAATATCATCAGCATAATCGGGGTTTAGAATTTTTTTTCGTTCATCATAAGATAACAAAGCAGTTTCAGCTAATTTATCTATATTAAACTTTGAGATGCTGTCAATGAAAACCTCATTAAATTTATCAGATAATTTAACCCCAGCTTGGAATTCTGATTCTTGGACAGTTTCTTCGGGTGCTAAAACTTGCTGAGCGGCAGTTATTTCAGCGGGAAGTTCTCGTATAATTTTTTTGTCTTTTTAGTTCGCTCCGCTATTTTTTCAGTTTGTTTCGCTGCTTTTTTTTTACACAGGAAGAATACCTTCAGTAGTTTTCGGAAATAGGTTTAAATAATTGTTCTGCGGATTCTGTAAATTCTTCTTGTGTTTGTTGACGCTCTTGTAATTTTTGCTTAGCACTATTATGAAGCGGAAGATATTTCTGTATCGCTCCTAGTCGCTCTCGAGCTAATCTTGCTGAGTGAGCTTCAGCGATCATTATTGATACAATAATAAACAATCTTTTTAAATCGACAGCAGCAGAGAGGGTGAGCTGACAAAAAAATGAGTGTGAGACGCAAACAAAACACGCCTAAAATTTGAAGAAAAAAAAAATATGTCAACGAACGAGTAACAAAAACGAACGAACTCCGTCGATTTTTGTTGTTGAAATATGTTCAATTAGTGGATTCGGTTTAGCGTTATTGACCTTATTTTCGCCCTTTGTAGGAACCTTTATTTTTGCTAACGGACCCTCGAAAAAAGTTGTATCTGCTGCTGTATCAACACGGATTTGTGGGTTTGATTTATCAAACTATACCATTCTTAACGTGAAACTGTAATGGAGTTTATGGGAAATGTAATACAAAAAAGTTATACGTACAGATTCACACACAGATTTAACCATGCAACACTCACATCTACCGACCAACACTGTTAAATAAAGGGAGATGTAAAGCAGGTGGTAGAGACTATTGTACTTGCCTACTATGAAACGTTAAGCCCCTCCCCCACATCCAGTTGAAGACCCTTAGTCACGACTTAGCAATAACTGAACTGAGATCCCCTTCCTATAACTATATAAACACATAGTGAGCCTGAATATGTTACATACTTTGGACTCTAGGCCTATTCTTAAAATGTAAACTTAGTCCGAGGGCATATTATACAAACAGTTGATATATGCACCTTTAACTATATATATTCTTACTGATCATGAAAAGACGAATTTAGATATGCAGTTAAAATTGGCCTATGGGTCTTTTCATACCCATATGACACCCGATCCCAAAGGCACAGATTTTATTTTTATCTTTTCTATTTATCATTTTTATTTTCTTGGAAGAGGGTGGGGTAAAGTTGGGGAGCGAACTACATTCTTGTCTTAAATGTGTTTTATGCCGTGGCCAATGCCCATAAATAGGAATGACTCTTTCTTTCTTTTACCATTACTCGGAAATATAGTCTTAGATATTTTTCATATCATCATCGATTCTTCTTCTTCTTCTTCTTCTTCTTCTTCTTATTATTATTATTATTATTATTATTATTATTATTATTATTTTGTTGTATGGTATTGATGATGGCGGTAGTAGTGCTGATGTCGATAGTATTATTGGTAGAAGTGGTAATAATAGTAGTGGTGGCGGCAGCGGTAGCAGAAATGTTTCCAGGTTTTGTTTTTGTTGTTGCTGCAATTATTTTTTGTTGTCGTTCTTGCTGATTTATCCATTTTCATAGACTTTCCTGTTTTGTTTCTCATTCGCCTTGTCACCATTATTGACAGTAAAAAATTTACGTTTAGTTGTTTTAAATGTTTTTGCAAGTACAAATGATAGAAAAAAGACTAATTCTGAACATTACATTACAATGAATATGATTGGCGTCATAAATATTAGACGTCATGACTTTGATAAGGACTACATCCCTAGTTACCATTATTATTTCCTGTGTGTCATTCACAGAGAACAGACGTACTTTTTAGCTCCGGTAATTTTTTGCCGATTTTATTGAACACACATATCACATGGATACAGTTCTATTACCGAATTTTGTACCAATCTGTCGGGAGAGAACTGAGTAAGTTACGTGGAATTTGTTTAAATTCCTACTGAAAATAGTGTGAGTTAAAAATGTCATAGATACACTGACGTACTGTGTAATAGGAGGGGAATTTACTCGTAACTTTAAGAAATAACTTCACCCATGGTTAGAGAGAGAGAGAGAGAGAGAGAGAGAGAGAGAGAGAGAGAGAGAGAGAGAGAGAGAGAGAGAGAGTTCAGGTTCTCTTTAATAGAGGTGCCACGTGCCACTCCTATCGGTGTAGATATGCCTACATCTTGGGGAAGGCTGACGAGAGGTACGGGTTCGCTTCAAGAAAGACGAGTCTTTGGGTTTCTGGTGAATAGAACTAACTTTATTGAAATAATTGGTAAATAATTACATTGTATATATATAGAATTACATCTACATAAACGTTACATTTCAGATATAAGAAATACAAATAAAATTATAATATTCCTCCAAGCTTACCAGCTTCATACAATTCCGTGATCTTTCTTTTAGAATATAACGCCAATAATTAAATATCGAATAAATTCAAGATAGCCAAAGGTGTGTAAAAATTCAATGTTTGAGACTAATATAAAAATGATTTTGTAGAAAAGTATTTTTCTGAATTAGTTCTAAAATTCCAAAATATTGGTCTCTATTACTTAAAAAAAAATATTTTATTTCTAAATTAACTATTACTGAGCATTAATTTTGTAGTGACCTCGTCTTTTACAATAATCAATAGTATAATTACAAGTAAATATAAATACAATTCAACTTTCCAATACATTATAATTCAGAATAGTAAAGAAAGATTAAAATAATACCAAAATGTTGCGAACGTGCCGATCTTAGATTGAACTTTTACCTTAAGATTTTACCATAAAAATCCCAATAATGAATATAAAATTTTACAAGAACATGTGGTTGTTTACCTGTAAGAAAGACGAGTCTTTGGGTTTCTGGTGAATCGAACTAATTTGCGTCCTGTGAAATCTCGCTTTATACGCGATTTAAGATGTATCCTCGAGACCAAATAAGGACATACGTTTTGCTGAGTTTGCATCATAGCTGATCTGGTGTGCAATACAGCTGCTCAATCTGTGATTCCGTATCACATACGTATAATTTCCATATCGCACACCTAGCCTGGAACTACTTTCAGAACTTTAAAAATTAAATACTAGTCGACTTAAAATTTATTGCTATACAGTTGATTCAGATGTGCCAACACAGGTTTATAATTTTAAGAAATGAAGTCAAATTTGGCGAAAATGGCAGATTTTGCCCTGAGATAATGGAAGAGTACCGAAAGAAGCAACGAGCAGTTTATGTGCATTTTACTGTATCTAGGCAGAGTAAACAGAGTTAGTTGATGTGGACAACATTGTTTTGGACACAATGTTTGACAGTGAGTTCTCATATGTAGCGGGTGTGCAAAGTGACATCAGATATGAGAGAGAGAGAGAGAGAGAGAGAGAGAGAGAGAGAGAGAGAGTACTTTGCCACTGAAATGTTACATTGAATATTTTTTTAAAAAAAAATAAGGACAAAGTAAGAAAGACTCGAAGAATCGTGCCAATATTCAAGGCATGGCACAAATGCCCCACGTTTGGAAAGAATGTTATACCGTGTAAAATTCCTAAGAGACATTCCACAATGAAAATCATTTAAAATACTAAACTTAACAGAAATACATTTCAGCTTCAGAGTTTCAAAAATATGGTCTACGGAATTATATTTTTAAGGGGAAAATTTAAGTGGAGGGACTTCAAATTTGTCTATTAAATATACAGAGGAATCTAATTTGTTTTATAAATCTGCGGATAAAACTGACAAACATTTGCAACATAAAGGTAGACTTATCACAGAGAGCAGCAGCTGTTTTGTCTGACGCAAATTTAGAAGAATTATATCTTGTTGCAATATTATTGTTGAGACTTCTTTGTTACTGGACACTGCTCCGGTGGCTTAAGTGGTTAGAGCATCCGCCTCGGATGCTGGAGGTTAGTGTTAAAACTGACTGGAACATTGTTAAAGCTGCTTTTGAAATCTAAATCACAAGAACATAAATCAGTGAGATTTCTGTATAAAATTGAATGTATTTAAGTACTGTTATCCTTTGAAATTTGCTTCAAAGTAGAGCATGTTTTCATTAAGTATTGTTTAAGTAGAAAGGGCCACTTATTGATCCAAAACATATGTTCCATTAGAGACAAGAAAGGGAAAATCCAATTGCCTATGACTTCAGTTTAAATCAAGTCGTATATCCCAGACAACATTTTTAAACGTTCAAAGTTAAAGTGTAAATCACCATCTCAGCAATGCAGAAAGACTAATGACGCAACTACATAGTATATATCTAGGCCTAGCCTCGGTTACGTACGTCACATTTGGATTTTATAGAATTAGTACAATATCTTTCATAAAAAGCTAAATGCCTAATTCATATTTTTAAAAGTATACCTCGCAAAACTTGAAAAGAATGTTGTGACTGAAATGAGGATATGCATGCAATAAATACAAAATCACATTAGTGTTTTTTTTATCGAGTCGGGGGAAGAACTCGTTTGATGCGGCGTAGGAAAATACTTGTCGGCTCGAAGGTCTCGACATTTTCCTACGCTGCATCAAACTCGTTCTTTCCCCCCACTTTGAACAAAACACGTATGTAGTTTTCTCTATACATTTATGAACCTTTAATCACGTTTGACACGTGTCACGTACGCCAATGCAGTGGCCAAATGAAATGTTGTGAAATTTATTCGAGCCAAAGTCAACTTTCGGAGAAATTTCTGATTTAAAAAAGACCACGTCATGTTTTAGGTACTTACTAGCGTATGTCAACCTATTAAATACACATATTTCCTTTGTTACGCTGCGAATTGATTTTCAAGAGCACGCTTTTTTCCTGTCTGAATTTTACATCATTTTCTCAAGTCCACCAAATATTTTCACGTTTGTTGAGTGTGTTGTATGTTTACTGCTCTCTTCCTATTATACCAACAGTCTCAAGCTTCAAGCACTTGGGATCAATTATCACAGATGAGGGCTCCAAACCAGAACTAATTTGCAGGATTGCCCAGACAACAGCAGCAGTGACAAGGTTGAGACCAATATGGAAAGACACCAACACTGCTCTTAGTTACAAAATAAAACTGATGCGCTCGATTGTCGATTGTCGTATCCATTTTTATGTATGCTTGTGAAACATGGATGCCCACATCAGATTTACAAAGAAGGATTCAAACCTTCAAAATGAGATGCTACCGCAAGATCTTTGGTATCTCATACATTGACCATGTAACCAACAAAGAGGTCCACAACAAGATCCAACAAGCCATCGGACCCTATGAAGGCCTATTGGGCACTGGGAAAAAAAAAAACAAAAAAAAAGACCGCAAACTGAAGTGGTACAGTCATGTCTAAAGATCATCTGGACTGGCAAAAGCAATCTTGCAAGGCACAGTGGGGGGGGGGGTGTAGAACGGAACGCGAGAAGGAAGACAACGTTGAAAGTGGACAGGCATGGTGTTTAGAGATTCCCAAAGGACAGTAGAGAACAAGGAAAGATGGAGAGAATTGGTTGTAAAGCCATCTGTGGTGCCCCAACGACCTCTTGTGTTCGAGATTGATGGTCATCATCATCATCATGATTATGACACCAATAGCGTTGCCAGTAATTTTTTGGCTTCAGTGTCAACACTTTCGATTGTTATCAATAGGCTCTCGAATGTCACTACGATGTCTTTAACGATATCAGCGTAAGCTTAATCATCCCATTTTAGTTACAGCTTTTAGATTTCAACTTAAACAACAGTTAACATACACATAGTAAATTCATCTACTATAAGGTGTCGGCCATTTCATTTTCGGGAGAAGGGATGGGGCCGTTGTGTTCGTTTGAGCTGAAATATTTTCTTTTCTATTATCTCAAGATAATTCATATTATTTTTTTTCCCAAATAATATCGTAGACATAATATATTGCTATTTTGCTATAAATCAGAGAAAAATACTTTCACAACTATTGGCAGACAAGAATTAAACAAAATACTGGCAGACCACTGTCCCAGAACATCGAATTGTTGGTTCTTAATATAATTGCAGTATACCGTCGTACGTATCGCGGTGCGTTCATAAATACCGTGGTACAAAAATGTTGGCGGTACCCGGCTCTACATTTATCTGTACATAAATGATTTGTACGCTCACGTGCGCACACACAGAACCACAAAGATGGAGATAGAGGATGATGTGACTGACGGACAGATAATGTATCCACGACACTTACGCGGTGGAAGAATACATATGGGCCAAGTATTATACTCCACAGACAAAAACTGATGCATTCATATTTCTCTTCTTCTATCTTCTCCTTTTATGCTTGCCATTAAATACAGCTATAGTGATGTCGATCGTCTGTATAAGATGTGATTTCCGCAACATAATTCTAATTTTCCTTTAGTCCTTTTCTCATACATCATATTACCTTAGAGATGGGTGGATGCCCAAAACTATCTATTATTCGGTTGCAAGGTCCAAGGTCATAATCAGTGGAGGTGAACGAGATATTTTTATTTCTGCTCGATAAGTTACGTCTGCCTAATTTTCAGATCGAGTACATTTCAGTGGGCAATTACCTATTGATTCGGAGGCAAAAAGGTGAAATATCGTGGTCGCATTATCCGACATTTT
This sequence comes from Megalonaias nervosa, assembly GCA_016617855.1. Taxonomy (NCBI): domain Eukaryota; kingdom Metazoa; phylum Mollusca; class Bivalvia; order Unionida; family Unionidae; genus Megalonaias; species Megalonaias nervosa. The sequence goes on from JAECUM010005291.1 coordinate 53,975, forward strand.
AATTTTGTTCAAATTCGACAACTCAGTTTCCTGGATCTAATTTTCACCAATTTAGTATGTATGTATGTATGTATGTATGTATGTATGTATGTGTGTATGTATGTATGTATGTTAATGGAGTTTCATTGTATACTCAGTTATATTCAACAATGGTTAATATAACTATTTAAGTAATCCTTCCATCAAGCCTTCCATTCCAAAAGTGAAACACTTCATACCCATCCAGTGCATTTTAATAAAGCCTGCTAAATCAGTACCATAACACAGCGACAGAGGATAGGATGTAGGTATGTTGTAGTAAGTTCCCACATCAATCCAGATACCCCCTCCTTTCCCATACCAGCCATCCGTCCATACCTACGTACATGCATAATTACGGACATACATGCACGAATGTACATGACAGCGTGTATGTACTTACACGCTGGTACCTACTAGCAAATATGGGTGCATGGAATGAAGTCGACAGAACAATTGAATTATGTGTGATTTAGCGCTTTTTAAATCTATTAGCCACATACAAAACAAAACATTTTGTTAGTTTTCTATTCCGATTTATCAACCCGGAAGGTAAACGTTACTGCCTTTTCATTCGTATCGTTTCCTCTGGAAAACCATGCTTATTTTTGATACAGTTCAAGTATAATTCTGCTAATTGTATACACTCATACATACTAAGAGCTGTATGTATGTATGTATGTATGTATGTATGTATGTATGCATGTATGTGTGTGTGCGTACGTGCGTGCGTGTGTGTAGGGTTACATGTATCCATGACTTCTCCATCCCTCACTCAGTTACAACCACGGTTGGAAATAACTACTTAAAAGCTCCACGCCATTTCAGATACGCCTCCCCCACCTCATTCAGTCCTCTGACCACATATTCATGCATGCATGCAAATTACGAATATGTACGTAGTTATATGCATGAGAATGTGTATATACATACATACGAATACGTACATGCACACATGAGCACATGGAAGGAGGTAGGCAGATCAATAGATTTTTTGCATGATGTATGATCTATCGCTCTCTAAATTTATAAGCCTAATACAAAACAAATCATCAATATTTTTTATTATCACATAGTCGGTACACTTCGTCTACAGTGTGTGCAGTTTCATATTTTTGATATTATACGTGTGAACATATCACTTTATGTGATTCTGATTGGTCCAAATAAGCCCATGAAATTATTGTGCAATATTCTCGTTACTGATTGGCTGGGATCGTTTTCAACCCCGCCTTCTGGAATGTTTTGCTTTGAATGAACATTTTTTGGCGGCCATTTTTTAACTCGACTCGCGAAACGAAATTGAGGAAAAATTATCTCGGCTGTATGAATATGGATGTCTTACCCCCACAGGGGTTTGTTATGTCATGTGTAACAATATCACCATAAGAAAATGGCGTAAAACTACAAGACAAGAACAACAATAAGAAATAAAACTAACTGACAGAACTTTATCCAACCACAGCATCTTTACGCGATATATATGGGATGCAAATCCGACTCGATTAGAAATTTGTTTACGTCTTCTGTACAATCTATTGTTCCAAATCAAATACTGCAAATATCCGGTCACAAATGCATTGCAGTAAATGTGGGCATTTTTGCATCCAGTAATCCTATTTCACATGAAAATCGCAACAATGTAACGTTTAGTTCTGAAAGTGACATTTTAGGGTAAACATGTGCTCTAGGCCTACTGTACTGTGTGCCGTACCAAACAATGTGGCAGCATCACATCACATTGATCATTCTGTTTTGAAAAATGATTTCGTCGTTATAAAATGTTCTGTTTATTCTGATGGAAGCTTTTTCTTTGATTTATAGTTTGTAAAAAAAACGTACAATCTACTTTTACCAGTTCAACTTTGTTTGGGACTATATATTTATGCACAACAAATGAAAGGTGCACCGTCTGCCAGAATGAACGAAAATATTCGTTCTTCTTTCTATCTAAATAATTTCCACTGAAATAAAAACTATGTGATAAAAGAATCTCAAATAGGTAATGAATTAATATTAAATTTATGAAACTCGTTGAATAATGTCCAGCTTTTGCTCGCCAAGGCTCGCAAAAGCTGGACATTATTCAACTCGTTTCATAAACTCAATATTAAATCATTACCCATTTGAGATCCTCTATTTCTTTATATTAACCCCTAATCAATTTATGTTTTATTCTTTATATTAACCCGTAATCAATTTATTTTCTATTCTTTATATCAACCCGTAAGGTAGTAGGGATGACACTCCATAACCTTGTTAGCGCTGTCTTTTATTTCTTTTTCTTTCTTTAGGAAAAACCATAAGCGTTGTTGACATGTTTGATTATAATTCTGCAATTGCACACACACACACACACACACACACACACACACACACACACACACACATATATATAGATAGATAGATAGATAGATAGATAGATAGATAGATAGATAGATAGATATATCGACTGCATGTAAAGAAAATCCTAGCAACTGCTTGCCATTATACAGCTCACCAAGTAAAGAATATATGTACGTGTTCCAAATGTAAATAGGTAGTAAAGTAGGTAGAGACGTGTGAATGTATATCTATACATATATTTATTTGTGGAAATAGATAGGGATGGAATTTCAACTTTTCGTTAAATATCGAAAGTGGTTTGAATACGTGTAACTTAATAAAACTTTCTCCCAATCCATGCATCCATTTATTTATACATATATGCATGCACACGTCAATCCATCCATACATGCGTTCAAATGGCTGTTGTATGTACTGATGTGATATTCATGTTTATATTTACCTATACCCACCAACATACCATCCGTATATAAATGCATGAAGATGAGGAGAACAAATAAGGCAAATATGTATGGTGGATGCATTATGTATGGAGTTTTATTCCATTAGATATTTATTTAAAATTCATAACAATAACTTGATGAAATGAAGGCAATTATTTGCGATTTTGCGTAGTATGAATTTGTTAAAAATCTTAAGTCTATCATGAAAATAAAATTACATAAATCAGGGAGTTAGAAATTTTATAAAATTGAACTTGCCCTTAGAAAATCTAAGATTATCCCAAACCTAAAATCGCATCAAAAGTAAAACAATAAGATAAAATATCGTATTTTTGATGGAAATCGCGTTATATTTATTTAAACGTTTGTTACCTTTGTACTTTGTATCTCTGTTGGCACATTAAAATGATATGCCGATCATTAAAGTTCATATATATA